>PVJL010003392.1:0-159198 GCA_004026885.1 Lyroderma lyra
TGAGCCTCTGTTCAAATGTTTCTTCATCAGAAAAGCTTTCCATGATCGATATAAAATAGCAGCCCTGGCCCTATCACTACTAGTGCCTTTATCCTGTTTACCTTTCTTCATGACGTATTTTGCACTTACTTCACACTAGCTATCTTTCCTCATTAAACGTGAACTTAATTTTGACTTTCTTTTGTTCACACCTATATCATGAGTGAATATACTAGTGCCTGTTATATAGAAGCTTTTTAAAAAGTTCCAGAATTGCTTGAATAGTTATTTCACAACAATGAGTAAAATAAACAAATTGGGATTGTCCTCACCTGATTTAGAAGAATATCTTAAAAGGCATTAAAAATAACAAAGTCTGGGAGCTTTTCGACTTCAAATATATAAAATCTGTCAGATAATCTCATCAGAGAGAACAGGGTCACACCCATACATAGTGTGACCCTACCACGCAACATTTTGAAAAGGTCATGCATATTGGAAGTATAATGTTCCTTGACATAATAGAAAGTGAATCTGGTAGAAGCATTAGGACATACTGATTTAGGAAATTTGATGTCTCAGGCTTTCGGAGATGCTGGGGCGGAGAGCCAAGCATCACAGGCTTGTGATGACTTAGCATCTTTTCAGCTTGCTTGAAGTCATCTTTGGTTTGTGTGAATCCACAGGACACATGCTCAGTACATCTGGCTGAGGGATCTGGTCCCAATAATATTTCCCCATAACTGTTAACATAAAAACCACCTCAAATTAACATCTCTGCTAAATTAAACTTGAAGTGGTTCAAAATGCAAGCCAATTTGTTTTCAACTCCACAATCACTCATCATTCTCATTTTATTAATTTTAGAGACAGAAGAAACTTGAAATGTATTAACTTTGCTAAACAAAATCTAATTTTATGACTCAGTCTTCACAGTTCAGCAAGTTCTTTTAAATATTCTAACAGCATTTCCTACATTACCTCTACATTTATAGAGAATTTTATTTTTTTAGAAGGTAGACCTGAAAATGTGTGTCAAATGTTATCACCTCTACTATCCCTATGAGTCCTTACTTAAACAAAAAAATAAGAGAGAAAGAGAAACCCCCAAAAAATTTTAAAGCACAAACAACATTTAGTTTTCATTTCACAAAAGCATTTGGTCACCTTTTGAAGAGCAACTTGATATATCACCACCTATAAATTCAAAATGTCTTAGGGGAATATTCTAGCTTCACTATTAAAAAGGAGGTTTCATTTCATGAGACGCAACAAATAAAGACATAAGCAAAATATGTCAGAACATTAACTCTCTCTTAAACTTCATCTCCAGCATTTAATTCTTTTCTGATTATTTTACATTTCTTTCTCCCAAAAGTTACCATCATCTGTCTCCCTCCTTTCCATGTCCAAATCTATCCCTGTATAAAAAGTGTGTGCCCATTAATACTGAAATATCTGTCCTGTCTCCCTTGTTTCTCACTTACCTCTCATTTTGTATTATTCCAAGTCATGTAGGGCCTAAGACAAGTATTTTTGGAAACAATACTCTCAATAATATATAGCCGAGTGTGCATGATCACATTTAGTAAGGAGCAATTAAAGATTGTGAAATAGGATGGACTAATTTAGAGCCAACCTACCAGAACTGACTGACAAAAATTAGTATTAATTATCATGCTCTGACTCCTTACTACAGCTGACTTTAATTTCATGGCCTTAATATTACCAAAATAACACAAAAGTGAATACATTCCCGTGGCCCTACCATATGATGATAAAGGGCGAACATCTGTAAAAACGTTATAATTGTACCTTGTTATGTTGTTTAGCTAATCTTTTGTCTCGAGTAGACAAAAATAATATTATATAAGCACTATGCTTATAGAGCATCAGGTAATAATTACAACCATCATAAGAGCAACACAGAAAAATGCTTAGAATGAATTTAAAAAAAGACATACATGTGCTGAGTATATGCATGCCACAGTTTCGGTTTATGGTAAAAAGACTGAACAGACACATAAAGAAATAAAAACAATGTTTCTTTAGATTGTAAGGTATCAAAGAAAAAAACGCACTGGGTTGAGTTCAACAGGTAAGAAGGAAGACTCTATGGAAGACTATTGCAATAAAGGGGAGGAACTGCTGCAACAGAGGGGAAAGACTGAACTCAACTCCACGGAAACAGAAGGCAGGAGAAGGTTTAAGTGCTTGGGTGAGCTACTGCGAAAGTCCTGGAGGACATAGTGGGAAGGTCGGAGAATTTTTGGTTTTTGGTTTTTGGTTGTTTTTGTCTCATACTCTCATTATTATTATCTAACACTTATCAGTGGTAGTGGTGGAGGAGGGTGTGTGTGTGAGAGAGAGAGAGAGAGAGAAGAGAAGAGATTAGGCCCCATAATGGTTGCTAATTGCCACTTATTTTAAATTAAACTCTTACCCTTCCACAGAAACTGGGAATTATGGGCTCTATCTTTCTTCATCCTTACATTTCAAAGGGATGGCTCCCTGGTCTTTGGGAAGATACTTCTGGGTTGCCAAACTGGCAAGAGGCTGGGAGAAGGTTTCCATCCCAAGGGACAGAGGAAGAATTCAGAATCACACGTTTCCGTGAGGAATGCTCTAGGAAAAGGGCGTCAGGGGCCCAGAGTCAGGAGGAAACCCAGGTACAGTTTAGTCAAGCTAAGGAGAACATTAAGGTCTTTGTGGTCAAGAATTGTGGGTGATATTTTTCTACTGTCTTTTTATCTTGGTAACTTATTACTTTTACAATTAAAATCTAAAAGGAAAAAAAAATCCCCCTTTAATAAATTTCAATAAGAGACCTTACTGGAGACAAGCTCTCCAGACTCCAATAAAACCAGTCTGAGGATTTCACTGCCCCCACTTTGGGTTTTCAATTCCTCTGGAAGTAAAATATCAGATGGCTGGGTGGGTCTGCGGTCCATTTTGATCATTAAAACAAAGAAACGGGACCACAGGAATTTCTTAGCTACTTTCTTCTTACTTCCTTCAGCTACGTTCCCTATGAAAATTTGCTTTTCACTGGGGCAAAGTTCCTCCAAGGAGCTCCTGTTCCCCTAAGTTAACTACAAGGGTCAAACATGCACTTCTGAATGACAGCCTGGGGCGTTTAACTGCGCCCACACTGTGGGTCTGGCAGGTAGAGGGGAGTCATCACACTTCTGCTCAGGAGTGTTGCGGCTAATCCGCATTTCATTTTCCCCAAACTTGTGTGATCACAGGAAGAAACACTTGACTGAGGCATAAAGAGGGCTGGTGTCTTGTCCCAGCTCTGCCTCTGGCCAAACAGCATAGCTTCAATTCAGTAAAATAAAAGGGTTAAACTCCCAAATTGCTAAGATCTCTAACAGCTTAAATAATTCTAAAAGTCTACTATCTCACCAGATCACTGTGAGACAAAAGTTAGTTAATGTTTGTTCAAGTTTGGGGAGAAGTATGTAACTGTGCACCCCGTAAGAGCTAAAAGAATATCGTTAGCAGGCAGTTTCATTTGTTTATTAGAGTAAGTTGAGAAACAATATTCTATTCGTTTCAGGTGTACAACATAGTTAAAGTGATCGCCAAAATAACTCACTATACAAGGTTATTAAGGTATTATTGCCTGTATTATCTATAGTATACATTATACAAGGGCTGTCCAGGAAAATCCAGCCAAAAATGCCTCCATTTTTCACATTACATGGCTGGATACTTTCCAGACAGCCCTCATATTCCTGATTTATTTATTTTCTAACCGAAAGTTTATGCCTCTTATTTCCCTTCATCTTTTTCACCCATCCTCCCAATCCTCTCTCTCTGGCAATAATCAGTTTGTTCTCTCTATCTGTATAGCTATGAGTGTGCTTCTGTTTTGTTTTGTTTAATCACCTCTCACCTATCAGATTGGCTATTATCAAAAAGGCGACAAATAAAAAATATTGACAAGGGAGCCCTTGTGCACTGTTGGTGGGACTGCAACTTGGTAGAGCCACTAAGGAAAACAGTAAGGAGGTTCCTTTACAAATTAAGATCAGAACGAACGTATGACTCAGCAATGGCACTTCTGGGTACCTATTCAAAGAACAAAAACACTAATTCGAAAAGGTATATGCACTCCTATGTTCACTGCAGCATCATGTATAGCCATGATACGGAAACAACCTCATGTCCATCAATAGATGAATTGATAAAGAAAATGTACCGTGAAGACACACACACACACACACACACATGCGCGCACAAGCGCACACATGCACACACACATACACACACAATGGGATATTACTCAGCAATAAAAAAGAATGACATCATGATGGACCTAGACCTAGAGGGTATTATGCTGCATGAAATAAGTCAGACAGAGAAGGACAAATACCTTATGATTTTACTCATATGTGGAAGCTAAAAAGCAGCAGGCAGTTTTAGAATAAGAATCTACAATCTCAGAAAAAGCACCCAGTAAGCCAGCCACTAGGTTATTTTAATTTGTCTGAACTCCTCCTTTGGAGAATTTACAGACATGATCATGTTGACCATCTTCAACTCTTCTATTAGCAGCTTAGTTTTTAAGTGTCAATTTAGTTTATTTGTATAAGGACCACAAAGTTGCAATGTTATTAAAAAATTTATAGTAAACATATTACTTACTTAGGGAGTATGTAATGCCTGATTTGCACATAAAATGAAGAACATCTTTATAATAAGTCTACAACTACTCTTAATCCCTCATTTTCCAACGTTGGAAAGTACTAGCTTGTATACATTGGTCAGTCCCAAGTTTGACTTACATTCACTTTCTGGAGGAAAATAAGTTTTCATAGTCTTGAAATACTATGTAGCTTAAATCATGCTTAAAAGTTGGGCAAATATAAGTGCCATAGTCAAAACTGAATAAAATGTATCATTCATGCCAAAAGAAATATAATCCTTTGTGATATACTTGAAGGTCAGAATTGCTCAAATGGCAGAAATCTTAGTTCATGAGTTGTGCTCTTAGTTGGTTATCCAAGGGGACTGTAATAAATTTTTCCAGAAACCTGTGTACCCATTTACTGTCTCTTGAGATAAAGGAAGGAACTAATAGTGAGAAGTATGCATGGATTAACAGTTAACAGACTCTATAATTTATTATTTTCAATCCTTTTTTTACTCTAAGACCATCTATTCCTAAGAAACAATACCTAAGAATTCTGGTGAGGGGCTGAATGGAAGAGCCACCTCTGAGACTTGCTATAGAAAACATTTAAAAGTCCACATGTTCTATGACATAGAATTTTCCTCAAAATGCATGCTCTTTGGAAAAGGCAAAACTCCTTTCCCTACAATTGCTTTTAGGCATTCTGGCTTTGCTTTTACAGACTAATGCTTGCTGATGAAGCTTTTGTCATCCAAAGCTGCCAAATGAAATATACCAAGCAAGTGATTGCATCATAGACTTCATTCCCCAAGTAGAAAATCAAGGTTATATGACTCTGGAACTTGGGATTATTTCAGAATGTTAAAACAGTTTAAGTAAAGCTGCTTTGTGTTTACAATGCACAGGAATTAATGTATTAGAAACTAACTAGGTAATACAAATTAAAATACCATTCTCTGAAAGCTCAACAAAGCTTGGTATCTCCCTTCCCTCAACAGTGTTCCCATGAACAGGCTACCACATCACAGTTCAGATAGATCTTCAACCCTTGTTCATGAAGTTATTTGCCTTTGACCTTCAGAAAGACTTGTGCCCTTATCAGTTAAAATGTTATGAGCTGAGTGACGGTTAAAAGTAATTTTAAAATATTAACTAGTAAAAAGTACACAATAGTGATGAGGGCTTTAAAAAAAAAATGGCTGCAGTAGAGATTTGAAAGAGAATGGCTCCAGGGAAAAACTCACATAGCTTGGTCCATTTATCCCAGGCAATAAATCATGACCTGGACAAATTGAGGCATATTGAGACTTGATTGCTTAGTGGATAATCCATTGACCTTTTAATTCCTCTGGTTCCTTTTCTATATTCATCATTTTCTGCCAGACAGCATGTCACATGTCAGGCAAAAGTCTTGGGCTAGCCAGAGGTGAGACTGAAATAGAGCATTATTAGGGGTGTGGCAGCAAATTTTTTCCCCGTTGGTATTTCTTCACTCCTCCTGATACCCTGGAAAACCCATGGGTAGGGTGGAAGAGAAGGCTAGAACACAGAGCCAACAGCTCTGCTCAATCCCAAGGTACTACTAATTGGGTATATGGGTCAGGTTAGAATGCCTTGATTTTCTAGACTGGACCATTCCAAGCAATCCATCCACATTAGCACCCTGACTTCAGACAGCCAATAGAATTTCTTTGCCCATTTTCAAGAAGCAGAGTAGCTTGATAACATCAAAAACATCAAACTGAAGGCTGATTTTAGGGAAAGAAAAAAGAAAAGAAAACGGCAGCCTCTTTAGAAGACCTATAACAAGGAGCAAAAGAAAAACAGAAAATCCTAAGACTCAAGACACAATAAAGTTATCGCTGAAAATCAAACTGCCTTTTATTAAACCACCATTTGGGATTTTTTATTTTTAAAAGGTCGGCTTTGTGTGTTTTTCTTTCTTTCTCCAAAGCACTCTCCCTTTCCACAGGAAAAGGGTATCACTGCTAACACTCCTGCATGGCTCACTCACCCTGGGCGATAACATAACTAAGTACTGTGTACAGAGTAATCAATCAATCAATCAGTCAACCCAGAAAAATGAGCAAGTCTCACCCAGCAGGCTCCTACCCTAGGGAAAGTAACACACTATTGTTTCTACTCTATCAAACTCTATCCAAATCAGTAAACCAATCAGTTACTCCAGTCTACTACCAGTGTGGGTAGATTAAATGATAATTGCATTGTTTTAGTCAACCATTCCAACCATCAAGTGGCATCAAGACCCATCATGTTACACAAAGTCCCATCTGTTCTGTTGCACTGAGTTAGAAATTAAAAAGAAAAGAAAAATGAATCCAGCAAACCTAGATTAGTAAAAATTGAAGGACAGTAATAAAATAATCTTCATCTACACATGGAAATTAACCAATGCATACAAATGAGGCTTGGAAAAAAAGGAAAAAGAAAAAAAAAAGAGGCTTGTCCAGTTCCAGACAATAGAGAAACATTTCATTAACATTCAAAATAACCACTTCTCATTCTGGCATGTTTGTTTTACATTGAGAGAAACTAGTTAAAGTCTGTTTTGTTCACCCACAAAATCCAATTTAAGCCTACAGAGTATAAAATGGTATGGAAGAGAAAACTCATTTATGTAATAAATGTTTATAAATCAAGAAATTGAAGTCAAAGAGTAACTTCCAATATTCATTTACCTAGTGAGTGGAAGAGCATATATATAACATCCAGAGATGTTTAGAATAAATCACTCTTCATTATATCAAAAAATTCAAGAATATCATAGATTATTGACATTTTAAGCTTTCCATTAAGAAGCTGAATAAAGTGATAGAGAACTCACAAACTGAGTTGGAGGTGCAAACCAATCTTAAAGGGATGCTCATCATTAAATATCACAGAACCAAGCAACCATGGACACCCGTGATGTGCACAGGGCTTGTTCTTGCCTCCCTATTGTTGTGAATAATACAGTTCCATGGAACATGGAGTTTCCAATCCCAGCTCGATCAATGAACCCAGAAATATCAAATAACAAAATAGTGTATAATAAGGTCCAATCTTTTTGTATGAAAATAAGTAGAAAGGACAGGAGAAATATGAAGAATTTGAAAGAAGGTAAACATAACTGTTTTAAAAAAGTTCAAGTGGCGGTTAGAAATAAGAGAACAAATTTCCAAATGCAGAGTCACCATCAGACTGAGTGAGACTCAATCACATTCCCCACAGGCAACAGATGCCACAGTGAGCCAGTAAATTTGAGGAGAGTTTAATAAAGAGATGATTCCCAAAGGTGCAGCCAGGTATAAGAAAGCCACAAGTATGGCTGAGTGCCCAGGCTAATCGCAGAAGAACACTCCTGATCCTCACTTGGTTGTTAGGGGTTTGCGGACTACTGATTTATCCCCACCTTGTCCTCCTTCCTTCCTCCCATTTCCTGCCAATGGGGCACCAATCGTGGGAAAACCCAACAGGATTCCAGAGGGCAAGGGCGTCAAAAGGTAGAAAATGAATTTGGGAGAAGACAAAGAGAAGACGTGGAGCACCTGACCGTGTTTCCGATTGTCCTTTGCTGTGGCATTCATGACTTGACTTATGCCAATATATTTACTCTTATCCCCGCCCTGCACCCACTTTAGTTTCTACCTGCTCCGTGAACTTCTCCAGATGCCTCCTCGTATGAAATTAGTGAGTCAAGACCTGCCCTTCAGGATGTGTACCATCAATAGGAGCTTTGCCCTTTTCCTTCTATCTGTAGACAATTTTGTCAATGATTTGGGTGTGTGGTTAAACATTTGTGGTATTCAAAAAAAAAAAAAAAGAAGAAGAAGAAGAAAAAAGCCATATGGGCTAGGGCTAGATCAGAATATACAATTCTAAACCAAAACATCTAGATTAATATGGAGAAGCTGAACAAGGGAACGAACAAAACCATAGCCATTTTCCAAAAATGAAAGACAGGCTGCAGATTTCAGTGATGCTGAAACATGGTGTCTGAGTTTGGTGGTGGCTTTAACCTGAGTATACAGACCTCTGCTCTCACAGGCAATGATTTTCAGGGAAGTTAAGCATTTGGAGAATCAGTATCTTTTCCAAAAAATATTGCAGGCTAGAGTAAGCATTTTAGTTAGGGGACTGGGGCTGGAGAAAGCTTGATATTTGCAAGGGAAGAAGACACTGGGATATGTTAGCTTTCACAAGATCTTCAAGAACTTGGCAAACTATTTCTTGTCACCCAAGCTCCTCTCTTGGATAAGCTGGGTCAATTGGTGAAGAAATCAGGTGTGATATACCTTCAAAGTGTTTTAATATCTCTATTATCTAGGGACATGAGGACATGAACTGAAGAGGACATCCTGATATATCTTAAACGAATCTTTCAATCTATAGTACTCTAGCTTTTTGAAAAATTACAATGATTTGCAATATCTAACCTGTTAGAATACATAACCCTTAAGGACAAGAACATGTTTATACTCCAACTATAAGGCATCCCTGACAGAAGGGAGGAGCTGAGCAAATGCGGGCTGAACTAAATTAAGTGAAAATGTAATTGACATGAAAATCAACTGGCTTCACTGTGATTAAGTAAAACAAGCAAGTTTTAACTAACGAACAGCAACGTTGGAATATGCCCCAACATAATGGAATATGTCATATATTAGGCGTGAAATTAGCATGCCCTGATGCTAGACTAAGTCTGACTTTGGCTGGCAGACAACTGAGTTGTACTGGGACTGGCTGTATTAAACACGCCCCTATTGCTTCTCATACACAAATAGTCTAGAAATCAACATCTCTGCCATTTTGGGTGGGGGCCTTGAACAAAGTAACATGGCCCAGAAGTTACAAGCTCACCATTTATAGAAAAGAAGTACTGAAGTAATTTGCTTGTCAAGAAACATCCACAGGAGTAAGATACAACCCCCTTAAAGTTCCCACTACGTACTGGGTAAAAGATTGATCAGTGGCAAACCACTCATTATGTTGAGGATAGTCCATGTTTACATAAAAAGAATCTTAAAAGTCTGGGCAGTTTTAATTTCTCATGTTTTCTTCTAAATGATATGGGTGGTCCTGTTTGAAGCCAGAATGATGAAAGAGTTGGTATAACCAAGACAGTGGCTAGTCTGTGCTTTAAATTAAGCAAAAAAATAATCATTGATATTATTATTATTTTGGATATTCAGCAGTTTTTGCTCAGTTGTCTATGTGGTTCAAAATAGACAATATGGGCTTTTTATAAAGTGTTTTTATAAGTAACAACATCTGTACATCCACCCACAGGGTCTATTGGCAAACGTGGCTCTAAGAGGAGCTCAAGGACATAGCCCAACACTCACTTCTGAGCCTAAAGATTTTTAAGTGTTTTATTTCAGAAAATACCTGCATGGTATTCTATCAGCATCTTTCTTGTTCAGTTGCTTGCACATCACATTATCTTAACATATTGCACTGGTTCTTAGGTCATGTTTTTTAATATGCTTCCTAATGAACTGTCTAGTTAAAAAAAAATAAAACTTCCCATTTTTTTGGGTCATACAGGAAAAGTAATACCTGGAGGAGTCAGTAGATTTCCATTCCTTACCTCTACCTAAAGTTTCCAAAGTCAGTTGTGCTAGAAATGAAATTCACTAAGCAAAACTGCTGGGTCTAAAAATAATATTTTCAGAGCAAGTGAAAAATCTATACTCTTGCAAGTAAATTAGCCCTTCCACATCAACATTTTTATGGGTTCTTTGGCTCAAAAATAACTCGAAAAAGAATTAGTGTCTATACCATCATCACTATAAAATCACATCAATATGGTAGTTTAAGAACTATGAACAAATGAGTATTCTCCCAAGAAAAACAGTCTAAAAAGGGCAATATTCCTTTTCTGGGACCAAAGTCTGGTATTAGCAAGAGCTTCAGCTTGTACTTATTACCATAGATTCTATGAAATCTTTCTATGAGGTGTAATAAAAGGTTGTTTACGGAAAGTTCTATTGAACAAATAAACAAACAAAAGAAACCCCTCTTGATTTGGGTATTTGTATTATTATGTATCTGTTAAAGTCATTATATCCTGCTAGCACTTGGAGCCTAGCAAACCATAAATACTTGGAAAGAAAGAAGTCTGGAGGAAGGTGAATCAATGAAGGATTGGCCTTGCAGGTAACACTCAACTGTTTGCTCAAAGGGTGCTTAAAGGTACGTACTGACTAAGACCAATCACAGTGTCTAACACATAGTAGGGACACAATAAATATTAGTGCATGAATAAAGGACTGACTATATCTATCAACGTATGCAAGGATGACTGAATAGATAGGTGAAGAAATGCAATCAATTCAGGTGCTAAGACATAAGGTTAGGGGAAAGCATGCATGTGTGAAGTGAGCTTAGGGGCTACAAAGAGGTGATTCTCATCAACTCCATGCAGTTTTCTTTGTCTATCATCCAGCATCTATGGGATAATTATACTTTATGAAAAAGTATTATAATAGAAAGATAGCAAATGGTTCTTTTTAAATAGTTTCAGATACATAGGAATTGCCCTTTAAAGACAAGTTACAATTTAATCAGTAGGAACCTAGGATGGCGTCACACTGTTGAAATATGGACATTAATGGCAAGGCACACTCTGCTCTCAGATAAAGTAAGAGAAAAGTCACATACATATACATGTACAAAGAGAAAAGTCACGTACGTACACATGTACAAATAGGCCCACATCGTTCTGCTCAACCTCTTATTATAGTACAATAACAGGTTAAACCCTTGGAATAATGTCACCAAAATTGAAAGAATATCTATTAATTAAATGTAGAGATGAGAAAAATGAAGCGAGAAATATTTACTCTGTGTCAGATATTGGGCTAGACACGCCAGCAGGGTTTGGGGTGGGGGTGACAGTTTTACATTATTCCAAATCATGGCCTCTGCTCTCAAAGAGGTTACAATCTACTTACAAAGAGAAGATAGATACATTTTTAGAATTAGTGACAAATTCAAATTATGGTACACTTATATGCTATGACGTGTCAGGCATAAAATGACAGATGTTTGCTATGAAAGAACAGTGCAATGATGTAATGTGACATCTAACTCTCCAGATGCACAAAGTTCAAGGTCACAGAGATGTGTCAGAACAGAGACTAGAATGCAAGCCTCCTACCTCCCTGAGCGGTCTGTTTACCTTATGCTACCAGGTAAAATAACAGGTAAATACCGTAAGGGTAGTGACAGAACTCTTTTTTTTTTTTTAGTTTACTGTTAAATATAGGAACTGACACAACTGGGTAAAGCTACACAATTGGGTAAAGCTCCACAATTTTACTGAATGCACAGACTAGTCAAAATATGACCAGATACCTTAAAAGTAAGAATAAATATGACATCATTTTAATGAGTAATATTTGATACTTCAGAGTACACGTATTATCTCCTTCTATACCTCATCCAGTCCCCATAACAACACTCTGCGTTCAAGAATATTATCCTGCCCATTGTACAGATGAGAAAACCAATATCCAGGAACACAAAAGATGTGTCGCAGTGAACCACAGGGCCCATACTTAAAGCCACCTCTGCAGCAGGGGATACCAGGCTCCTTAAAGCAGTAGCTGATGGGTGGAATGAAGAAGCAGCATGATTGGTTGAGAAAACCAAAACAAAGGATTGACAACTTTCAAATCAAGAATTTGGCCCTCAAAGCAGAATAAAGCAGTCCCCGTTAATTTCATGGAATAACACATGAAGCCAGAATCTCACCAATTTTCTAGCTCAATTTAAACCATACTAACTAGCTTTGTGGAGGGAAGAAGAAGAAAGAAAGAAAGACAGAGAGAGAAGCAGGAAAAACCTAGCTGTCAGAAAATAAACAGCAGCTTCACATTCTTTCATCAGTATAATGGAAAATGTTAGGGCATTCGGCCTGTAAGTAATGTCCTGGAATCTGGATGAGGTCCACCCTGGCTCAAGGAGAGTGGTCTTGTACTTATGTATCTCCAACTGAGTGACAGATACACTCAGGGACTCTGCAAAAACTCCCCATTGCCTTCTGGCATCTCCGAACTTCCTGAAAACAACATTTCATCCCTGTTTCTGGAAACGGTGACATAGCAGACACAGTTTTTATTTTTATGGTTTAATCATTACGCTCTTAAATAGCTGACTGCTCTTTTCCATGACCCTCAAGGTTTGGTGCATGAGATGCAGCATCGGAGAAAATCAGTGACGTTTCTATTGCTTTGCTTACTTACAATATCACAGAGTGGCGGGGGGAAAACGGTTAAGAAGAAGAATAAACCTCATTATTCCTGAACTATAACATAAATAAATAATATCATTTCATTGGGACAGTTTGTTCAGTGTATCTTCAACTAATCTCCCCCATATTAGCATGAATTTACCACCATCCTCAACAATGAAGAGTGAAATTACATTAATAGACTGAACATAGGGGAAAGTTCTCATGTTTAGACAACACCTCTTTTAATTAAAGAGAAATAACTTTGACATGGGTTTGGAAGCCCGACACTCTACAACTTTGCTGAGACATGGCTCTTTGCAGGACCCTATTACAAAGGTTATCAACATCTACAATCCCCAAGGATAGAAAAAAAATTTTTTTCCTTTCTCCTTTTCAGTTTGATAAGAGTTTTATGACTGTTGGAAAACACAAACCCAAGAAAGAATATAATCCTGACCCTCCCCACTCTTATTCTTGGGTGAAAAAGAATTTGTTCAAAAGAAATAAATACAAAAAATGGAAACTTCTATTATTCTAATTATTCACAAAGAATACGTGTAACAGAATATTTAAAATGGGAGAAAAAGGTATAATTAAACAGAAATGAAACATGATTAGGAGTCCTTATAATACTCTACTGGGCCTCTTATGATTCATTGCTAGAGACAGACAGAGGTGTATAAGAAAAAGCTTTATCTTGATTTTAACATCCTCTTAATTTAATCTGAATCTCCTGCTTTAAACTTCCGCACTGCAAAATGCAAAAGGTTGACTTCTTTCAGTGCAAAAATGAAACTCTCTATCAGTGGCTTCTAGGAGCAAGTCTCCTTTCTCTTGTTCTCCCTGTGCTTAATAACTTCGAATTTAGGCAAGTGCATGACCCAACGGAACGTGATTGATATGAAGTATGTGCATGTCATTGTGTTGATTCAAGGAGAATTTCACCTCTTGGGAAAGAAAGTGGACTGGCATTTCTCTTCAACTGTTCTAAGTGCTGTACCCAACAATAGGGAACCTCGTCCTGTAAACTATTCACAAAGGCTAAGCCACTCAGCACCAACTGAGCCAGGCCTAAAACGCCATCTGTTTCTGGGTTTCATTCTGCATTTCCTTCAACATTCAAACTCCCAGTATCTAGCTGTTAGCAGATAGTACTTCTCACTGAGAAGTGGACAGAGAGGGGAGGGGAGGGGAGGGGAGGGGAGGAGAGGGGAGGGGAGGGACTTGTGCTAAAAATCGCTGCAATTTAGCAGTCCATATTGACAGCTTCTTTCAAACGGCATTAGTATCCATTCTGCATGTGACTCCAGAAAGGGACCTGTTACTACAAGCCACTATGCCCACAAGTATCCTGAGACTTCTTACTCTCCCTTGCTAATAATTAGAAGAGGTAACCTGTGCAATGTAAAGAATGTGGGTGACATTTAAATCAGATAAACACAATTACAAACATACTCTGTGACCTTAGAGAAGTAATAATTTCTCAAGCCTCAGTTTGCTCACCAAAAAAGGAGAATCACATTAATATATCTTCAATGCAGGGCTGTTGCACATGCTATCAATAGAGGTGCAGCACCCAGTCTGATAAATATAAGTAGATCCTCCATGAACCAAACTCAAGCAACCAGCACTCTCAAGCACTGCCAAAAATCTCAAGCAACCCCCAACAACATTTTGCCGGTGGCTTGGGAGTGCCAGTTGCTTGAGTTTCAGTTCACAGGAAGTCTACTTACATTTATCTGGCACCTACCGGTCCCCATGGGTGCTGGTTAACTGAGAGTATACTGTAATAATAATCATAATGATAATAATGATAATAATCATGATGATGATGATGGGAACTTATCAGGATGAAATCAGATAATTAATAATTAAATGTCTGCAATGGTGTAAATACTTAACAATTTTATTTTCATTAGCATGAGACAGAGGAGTAAAAATAATATTCAAGTATTCCCTGACACGAATTGTGTTCTTGAAGTATTCACCCACCCTACTGGCAGCCACTATATCATCCTAACACCGCTCAGGATCCTTTCACTGCAACATTATGCCGATAAATGTTTGTTGTTCAAACTTGGACTAGATACTAAGTGGAATGCCTACTTGCACTATAGCCGTGCCAAATTCCTTAGATCTGTGTTGCGCTTTCCTATAAGGTGAGGTTAATGGAATTCTCTTAAGGACCCCCAAACTTGCTAGGGGCTGCGCCATCTTCTGTGTTCATGGTATTAGCCTTCCCCACAATGTTCATTGACCTTGGTCACGATGGGGAAGCGGGTCATTCCCCAGTTGAAACTTAACATGAGACCTCAGCCCTGACCGTGATCTTAATGGCAGCCTCATAAGGGACCCCAAAGTAGTGGACTCAGCTGAGCTCTGCCTGGGTTTCTGACCTATAGAAACTGTAAGAAAATAACTATGTGTTATTTTAAGCCACTAGACCTGTAGTAATGTTGTTATGAAGCAAAAGGTCACTAATAAAATACTGCAGAATACACCTGCATGCTTATTTCCAGCAACCAGACTCTATTTAATTTAAATTTCTCATATCACTTTGTATAGTACTTAATGTAAGCTAGTACTTCCTTTTGGACTAAAAATTGGTCTTTGGCTCTCATAATGCCTTTATCCACATTGCTATTAGTAATAAATAATTTTGGTCTACAAATACCACTTCCAATATACACCAACAAATCATACCTAGTTACTAAAAACTAATTCAGAACTTGAATTATTGATGCAATTAATGATGTGCAACTGGAATTTGGGTTATCATTAATTCCTCAGTACCTGATACTGATGATAATAATAAGATCCATTTGTACTTTGAAAGAATATTATAATGCTCTTCTGACACTTGTTTTGATATAATCATGGATATCTGAAAAAGAAACATAGAAAGAAAAAAGAAAAGAAAAATACCCAAAGCCATATATGCAAAAAACATAATATGCTCTGTCTACTATCGATGGTCTTGGAAGGGTTAATCATGGCCAGGGTGTGGCTCATAAACTTGCTCTCTTTTAACCCAAAGAGTACCTATTTCAGAGACCAAATTAGTAGGGTAGGCTAATAGAACTGGGCGGGGGGTAGAGGTTGAAGCCTGATGTCTTAAAGGCAAAAGAAAAAACATCTAAGTGATTCATCCACAAGTACTTTCAAATGAAATGAGCCCAGAGACCACACTGGTTTTTTAAGGGGCAATTACAATGTGTAAGACCCAAAGTGGGCAGGGTCAGGAAAGGGGCTCTGGACCTTTTTACTTTTAGCACTTTTTTCTCCTAAGGAATGTGTTCATCACTCCAGGTGCCTTAGCTCTTGTCACCCTTCCTCTAAATTGCCTCGCCCACGGCGGCCACACACCCAGACTGAGAGTTCAAGCCACCAAGATGAAAAGGGGATGACCCTGTCTGGGATTTCAAGAAAAAGACAGAGAGGGAGACGGGAATGGTTTATTAAAACTTGAACTAGAAGGCGAGCAAAGTGCCAACCTGATTAGTGCTTAATGACTGGGCTCCAGGCAGGACGTCAGGCTTGGAGAGAGCGAATCTGAGGAGGGAACAATGACACTGTCAGTGGTCTCGATCTCTCTCTTGTGCCAACTGCAGGAGCATCCAATGCACGCTGACTTTCCTGACGAAATCGAGGAGGAATGACAGGGGACATCTCCCGCACTTCTTTCCCACCCCGCTCCATAATCACAAACACCCATGGACACCCCAGTGCCTTTGGCACCGATGTCTATGACCAACATGACCTTGACCACCCAAATTTCAAACAAAAGCTCTGTGCTCATTAAGGAGGACTATGGCAGGATAATTTTGGCAAAGCTGTGATAGGCCACAGGTGTAAAGAAGCACTGATTCAGACAGAACTGAGTTCAAATACTGCCTTTACCAGTTACTATCTGCAGGCTAACTATATAAACATGCTTTTATGTAATAATAAACATTTGGTAGGTGATTGGCTGGATCTCTCTAAGTCTCAGCTACTTCATCTTTAAAAAGGAATTAATATCTGCCTTTGGGGAATATTGTAAGAATTAGATATAAAAGTGATAGCATAAAACCTTACCACATATTAGAAAATCAATAAATGTCAACACTTCTATCACCTGGCAAATACCAAGGGCACATTATTTCTGCATCTTTAAATTTCTGTCACTCAAATATAAAACATTACTCTGTCCTTATGCCATTGGTACATGTCCCCTTGTCCGCAGGTGTTTTGTAGGTAACTTGGGTGAGTTCTTCGTATTAAAGAAGTGGCCCTGCTTTGGGACACAGCAAGCCCTCACTTGACCTCGTCAATGGGTTCTGTGACTCGAAGCAAAAGGAGCTATAACAAAACCAATGTACCCTAACCTAATGGATATAAACAAGCATTAAGTTCCTACAGCACCTTATAAATGTTATAATAAAGTGACACTGAACAAAACCCAATTATTTAAGGGCCTGTGGTACTCCTTATTGGCTACTGATAGTACTATTGCCCTGTAGGTAAATGATAACATAGTACTGGAGGTAACTATGTCACCAGAGTGAGAAGACTGCCTTCATCCTCCAGGGGGGTTTCCTATGCAGACAGGTCCACTTAAGTTAGCAGTCTGTCCCTGGGGCCTGATTCTCAGAGGGCCTTCCACCCCATTCAAGGGATTTTCAGTCTAAGTTTGAAAAATCGACATTCTTGCCAAAAAAAACACACACCCTTCCAGTGTGGCTTACAGTTTTTTTCTCCCTTAGTCTTAATGTCACCACTCTGTGGCAATCAAACAGGCATTTTACATTTCCCTGCTATAAATGACCTCTCGATGGTTTTGTTAGTTTCTTGGGGCTGCCCTAACAAATTACAAATTCCGTGGCTTTAAAACATCACAAATTTAGTTCTCTCCCAATTCTGGAGGTTAGAAGTCGAAAATGAGGTGTTGGCAGGGCTGGTCCCCTCGGGAGCCATCTGTTCCATGGCTCTCTCCTAACTTCTGGGGGCTTCTGGAAATACTTGGTGCTCCTTGGCTTGTAGAGGGGTCACTTTATCTCTGCCTCCGTCACCACAGGGCCTTGCCTCCTGTGTGTCTGTGTTATAAACCTCTCCCTCCTTTCTCTTACAAATCCAATTATCGAATTTTGGGCCTGTCTTAAATCCAAGAATATTTAATTCTGAGAACCTTATGCTAATTACATCTGCCAAGACCCTTCAGCCATATAATGCCACATTCACAGGTACTCGGAGTTAGGACTAAGGCACATCATTCTGGGGGATACTATTCAACCCACTACAGTTGCCTCCTGTACTAACAATAAATGTCACGTGGGGCTCCTTAATTCTTGTCCTTCCACAGTCCTTTGTCTGCAAGTCCAACCTAGGGATCTTTAAAAGTGCAGAGTTGATCGTATCACGTTCCCGCTTGAACCACCCCAAAGGTTCTCCCCTGCAGGCGAGAATAAAGTCAAAACTCCTGTGCTGCACATGAGGGTCTACAGGACCTAAACTCAACCTTTTCCTCCCCAATTTCCTCCACAATGGTCCTTTCCTCGCTTTCACAGTCTCTCTGTTCCATGAAGACGTGGACATGGAAAGATTTTTGTACTTCCGGTTCTTGGATGTCTCTTCCCCCAGATTGTCAACAGCTGGTTCTTGCTCAGCATTGGAATGTTTTAGTTCAGATGTCACTTCCACAAAGCCACAGCCCCCGATGAAACCACCTGAACTAGCTCCCACTCCTCGCAGTCACTCCTTATTCCAGAACCTGTTCCATATCCTTCAAGGATGTACCACAGTATAAATTCTCACCATCTGATAGTTTCTGTGCTCACTGTCTGCTCCCCACTGGAGTAAAATGCCATGAGGGAAGGGGCTGTTTTATGAGTACCTACCAGTTTCTCCACCATAACACCAGTGTGCACAACACTGCAGGTGCTCCCAAAAAACTGTTTAATGAGTAAAAGAATAAAGTCATCGTGAACGATCATTGTTAAGCAACTACCATACACTTCATTATTTTCTTTGCATAGACGAGCTCTTTTAGTTTTCACACTAATCCTACGATGCAGGTCCCATTACTTATCTTGCATGTGATTCAGAGAAGCTAAATGACTTTCCCAAAGTCACATTTTAAAAAAAGAAAAATGAAGCTTTCACCCAACCCAGACCTACCTGATCCCAAGACCCACATTCTTTCAATTAACTCTACTCCACAGAAGAAAGGTATAAAGAAGGTTATGTTTTAAGGCAGCATCAAAACATATAGAAGGACAGTGGTGACAGAGTTTTTTTGGGGGGGATAGTTTTTTTGCTAGGATTTCTCTCAAGTTGTTTCTGAAAAAAAAAAAAAAAAAAACCACAATGGTCTGCACTGACCTCTTGGTGATGTGGGGACGCCTGTGGATTTGGGGTGGAGAAAGTGCTGGCATGCAGAAGGCTCTAACCAGTGTTTCAGCGAGGTAGCTCAAAATAACTGGGGTGGGTGTTTGCTTTTCACATGGGTAAATTTAATTAGCTTTGTGGGTGGCTAAGAGCTGATGCAGACCTCCTCTGGCTGCTGTACAAAATTATCCAGGGCTACATTTAGCATTTCTCAAAACATGCCTCTGATCTCCAGCAAGCTTGCAGGAAAACAGCCTCTCAGGTGCCTCAGTCAGGAGGATTTTGAACCAGTTCTGAGAATAAAATTAAATTTAAGATCAATTGAATAAAGTGTGTCCTCAATTCTGTAATCTGCACTTAACAAAACTGTCATCTTGTGGTACACAGGATTGCAATATGCTTGAACAGCCCTTTCAAACCATGTTAGCTGCTTTGGTTTGTTAATGAAACACACGCGCACACTTCATAGAGCTTATTTAAAAAATTAAATGCTGAAACAATGTTTTAAAGAATTACAATGAAATGACTCCCCTGAGAAAATAGATGTTTTGCAGTCCCGACCTTTCAAAAAAGAAGGTATGCTTTTTCTCCTCTCACTTTACCCAACTTTTGAACATTTATACCAAACTTAATCAGACATGTTAATCATATGCAGGGCATTTGTTTTTAAACCATTATTTAAAAATCAGTAGCTCAATTTATATTATTCAATCCCAACCATCTTCATGATCAGCAGCTGCATAAAGGTATTGAGTGTCAGACTTGGTTCATGCCCATATGCATACAGTTAACAAATCCTTATTAAAATTTGCTATGGGAGCTCCCTGGTGGTGTAGTGGCTTAAGGCTTCGGCGCTGGCGCTGTCAGTGTTGCGGCCTGGGTTCGATTCCCAGCCAGGGAGCTACCCACATACCAAAAAGCAAAAAAAAAAAAAAAAAAAAAAAAATTTGCTATGAACCAGTTACTGGTCAAACGATACAAACAAAATACCTGCCCTCTCAGAGCTCATCTTCTGGCAAAGGAAACAGATAGCAAATACCCACATCAATAAGTAGAAAGCACAATTCAAGGCAGAAGTTAGTGTTGTCAAGAAAAAGGAAAGCAGTTAATGAGATGGAGAGTGATGGTCAGACAGCAACAGACATTTGAGCAGAGATCCAGAAATGTAAGGGCACAAGGCCTGTGGCTGACTGGGGAGGAGATTAGGGACGGGAACAGGAAATAACCAGACAGGATAGCAGGCTTGGCCTGTCAGGGGACATTGCGGAAGCCTGGGCAGCTGGGGAGGAGTAAGTGAAGGGAAGAGGAGTGAGAAGCAAGGGTGAGAGGCAGCCTGGTTTAGAAAACGTATGGCCTGGGTGCACAGAACGAGGGCCTGGGATTTCAACTCCCCCCAGGAAAAGAAAATCCAATGGCTGATTTTCGAATGGTGCAATGACATGACCTGCTGAACAGTTTTAAAGCTTCTGGGTTGAAAATAAATGGAAAAGGGCCAGGAACCAGAAACAAAAAAGCAGGATGGTGGGGCACAGTTTGCAATTAACAAAGCCTGTGTCTCAGTCTCAGATGCTCAGGGATTTGTTTTGTTTTATTTTATGTGGGTAGTTCCCTGGCTGGGAATCGAACCCAGGCCACTGCTTTGACAGTGCAGAAGCCTAGCCACTATACCACCAGGGAACTCCCAGATGCGTGGGGTTTTAACACACTAAGGTTATGATAGTTGATTGCAGCAGTTACAGGAAACTAACACAGACGGTAAGCATCTTGAAAGCGGCAGCATTATCCACTTTGTTCATCACTGTATTGAGAGCATCTAACAAGGAGCTTTGCACATAGTGGGCAATTTATAAATATTTATCGAATGAATGAATGCTTGAATGAATGAAGCAATATTTTACTCTCAAAGAACAATTTCCCCAATTAAAAAAGACGAGTGAAATGCTTAATGCTAAAGTAGCAAATAACAAAGCATTTAAAAAAGTGATCCTCTATGCAGTCCTTAAATCACTTATATGAATTTCCCATACGTTACTGATCTTATGATGTAAATTGACTGTCACCTACAGTTACGCTCACATTCTTAAACCACCCCAAAATTCACACAAAACTTTAAGAACAAATATCTGGTATTATTTCTTTTTTTAAAGTGCTTCGACAACTTCTGAGAAGAATGCAATATTAAAAATATACTTCCATACTAACTGTCCGAAGTAAAGACAGGAGAATAATGACCCCCTTGTACTGCCCTTTGAATGCTGCACCAGTAGTCTCTGTTCCTGCTTTGGATCTACTTCCCAGGTCACTTCTCCGACAACACCATGGTAAAGTGAGGTCCCTGGTGCAAGCCCACATACTGACAATGAACTAGAGACTTCAGAGGAAGATGAAATATCAATAAACAATGCAAGTGACAATCCAGTACCTGCAAATCTATTTGTGATATTTAAGATGCTGCTGACAATTTCAGGCATCAAGAGAACTGGAAATTCAGCTCCAACTATCTCCCTCTGTTGATTTTGTTCAGGTTTCATGAGGAGCTTGAACTTTCTACCAGTTCTTTCAAAGTTTCCTGCAGGGCAGTAGTTCTCAAACTCAACGGAGCCTATGTCAGAATAATCTAAAAGGCCTGTTAGGTGAAAATGGCTCGGCCCCACCCGCTAAGTTTCTGATGGGTATGTTTTAGGTGGGCTCTGAGAATCTGCATTTCCATCAAGTCCCCAGGTCACACAGAAGTAGAAGCTGGTCATGTCCCTCCCAGATCCCCTGTCCTAACAGTTGTAAGTGGTGCCTGATAACAATTCATTGCAACTCTCTTCTCTGATCTGTGTGTGTGTGTTTTGGCAAAGGATTCCCTGGCCAAAGGAGGCTAAAGGAACACCACCTGTCTCATACACGACAATACTGCTTGAGAGTGGTACAAGAGGGCAGGTTCTTTAGCTTTTCTATCTCTTTTTTTGTGTGATGAAGTTCAAGCTCCAAGGCTTCCCATGGTCAGTCTAAAGCTAGACCCTGGTTGAGCTCACTCTCTCATTTAACTCCCTTTACCCCATGCTCCCAGCAGCCCTCCACTCCGAGAGGATGTCCTCTCTAAGTCACCTGAACAAGAATTCTTATCTCAGCCTCTGCTTCTGAGAAACCAGACCTATGTCATGTCCTTTTTTGGCATCTGGCTGCTTGGTACACTGACGACCAGATGGTTCCTTAGGTTCCAGAATTAGAATAAATACCTTTAGTTACTAACATAAAACAAGTACAATGTATCTTGCAGGACACTGGGGCCCTTGATACATAAAATGTGGATGGCTGTAATTATTTCTCAACCCCCTCATCCACTCTGACAAGAACCCGTTTATTAGATTCTTTCAAATCAGAACTCAAACATCACTTCCTCAGAGAAGACTCATTTTTGTCTGACCACCAGTTTAAAGCTGACTTCTCTGTTTAATGTCATAATTCCCTACACCTCAATAACACAGTACTTACCATGGTTTTTAGTGAATATTTGATAATGTTTCAATTTAATAATCTGTCTCCCTGATAACCTGTGAGCTTCAGAAAAGTAAAAAATGTCTTAACTTCAATGGCTATTATAGTATTTTAATATAAAGTATGGGCACAATACTTATTTGCTGAATAAATAAATGCCTAATGGAATGTCTGTTTTTGAAAGAGCGAAGATTTCCAAGTTATCGCCATGAAAGTCAGACGTTATTTAGTGAGTATGGCAAAAATGTGCAACATGAACAAATGTGAGTCAGTGTACCCTCGGCCCTTAGACTACATAGAAGAAGAATCTACTAGGGTCAAGTAGTGAAAAGTGAGGAGAAAAATAGGACCTTTTAGAATTAAGTATGTATTTGACCCAGAACACTAATGTGGAACACTGCACTCACGATTCATATTTATGTTTGTAAGTAAAAGTCTGAAATTAATAACATCCAACTGTGGCTTTAGATACCACGGGCCATGCTCAACCCACTTTGTGCCTTGTTCCTGATGAAATTATATTTCACTCATCATCATGTTTATAATACAGGCTTGTGGTTATATCATCATGGGAAAATTTTCTTATTTTAGTCCATAATGCACAATTATTAAATGGCTCCACATTTGCCAGATAATCAAAAACTAAGATAAAGGATGAATATTATTGTTCTCTCTGTGCACTTACTGTAGAGCAGTGTCCAACTGTAACATGACCACAATAAATCTTGATGTGTGTCTCCTGCAAAATCTGTTTTGAATTTGAACATGAGAAAAGTGAAAAGGCACAGACACCTAATGAATAATTGTTGGAAAGCTAACTAAGGGAAGAAAATGCAAACCAAACATAGTAAAAAATCATTTTAGAAACAAACAGCATTTTGTCAGACTTAAGTAGTATTCATGGGGGGTGGGGGGATGGGTGAAGGTATATCCCTGTCATCAAGACAACACAGAAAATGAGTCTAAAAAAAAATAATTAACAAATAGCCTAGTAATTTCTTTTTTTTAATTATATTTTAAAATCATCTAACTTAAATATATACTTACACACACACACACACACACACACACACACACACAAGGACACTCTTCCTGGGAATAAATCAAGTCATCCCAGTAGTGAGTGCTGAACCCCAAAGTACTATGCTGGAGAGCATTAAGGAATTTACTAAAATGGATGTGGACTGCCTCCTTCTCTGAGTCATCAGGTCTTAAATAGCAGTGAGATAGTAAATTTCTGCCCAAATCACACTGTGCATCTTCTCTGATTCACTACTCTCATTCATCTTGCTGCTCCCTAATTTGTAAAGATACGGGCAATGTATAAATATTCATGACGGCTCTGGAAATAGACTGCACGACACTCAGTCTTGCGTTAGAAATGGGCAGAATGTCAAACCGGGCTGGAGATGCATCTCAAAAATGATACACTTGGCTTGTCACTAAATGAGAAAGAGGAATGGCATGATTATGTCAGAGAAGAATTTCACAGATGGACCTGTGAATGGACCTCCTGACTATGGCTTAGGTCTATGGTTCTCAAAGGTACTACACATGGGGGAGGTTTTAAAGCTACCAATGCCTAAATCTGGTGCCCAAAGATGTTGGTTTAATCCATCTTGGATAAAACCTGGGCATGTGTACTTTTAAAAAAATTTTTAAGTGATTCTCCTATTCAGCCTGGGTCAAGAACCACCGGCTTAGTCAATGACGAGACACACTGAGCCACTCTAACAAACTTTAGTTTCACTCTTGGGCATCATGCCTGGGCTGAAAATACAAAAACAAAAACAAAACAGAAACAAACAAAAACAAAAACCCATATACCAGCAATGAATGTAGTATAAATGTTGCAATAGCATTTTTTCCAGGAGATAGTGGAACACAAAAAGGAGAAGAGATGACTAGATTATTCTGTTTTTATAAAGATGGAGTGAAGTTCTCAAAAAACATCTCAGAGACCTTGATGGATGTTTGTTTAGCAGGTAGATGGAGAGGAGGCAGAGGGATCATGCAAAAGGACATTTCCAGCCCAGGGCATCTCATGTTCAAAAAGGCTTGCGGACCTGACAGAAACTGAATTGTTTCTGAAATGTACGTGCCCTGACATGGTTGGAACACGAGAATCTACCCCCCTCCGTCCCTTGGCAATTTTGTAAAATGTGCAATCTAGCTAGTGGTCTGAGATTCTAAGTGTGCTAAGAAAAGTAGAAAATCAGATATTTTGAGGTGCAAGAGCGATGAATTTTCCATCTTGAATCATTCGGTTATAAAGGGTGAAGGCTGTCAGTTCAAAGGCTGTCAGTTTATTAAATTCACCACTGAGGTATCAGTAGGAAATCCCTGTTGAGCTAAAATACTCCCTACAAATAGTTCACTTATGAATTAAAGTTCTTTATCATTTCATTATGGTGTCTGCACCCATCAATTCCAATGGGTGAAGGACCACGTTCTAGAACACTACCAACGTGATCCTCATTACCTCAAGAATCTCAATCTTAACGTGAAGACGATAGAGGCACTTCCTAGTTAATGAGTGAGTTCTGGTGCTACAACTAGGTCATTAAACAAATTGGTTGAAAAACAAGAAGCTTAAAGCAGATGTCTCGTGGTGTGCTGTGGTGCCCCATGATATCTATTGAAAAATATTTTTCAATAGATATCATGGGACACCACATTTTAAATGAAATATGTAGTCTTACGTGATTGTGAGTGCTTTGCATAGTGAATATTAACCGATTGCAGGAATGAGTAAAGACTGCGAAAGGGAGTTCAGAGATTCACAGAGACTGAGAAAGAGGGTTCCTTGTGCTGGAGAACTGGTTGTGAGTCTGAACAGTTATTAAAGAGGTCATCTGTTAAGTGAGGAGTGGTGGACCTTCAGGCAAACGTGGGTCAGTTTGCCTATGTCTTTCCACACTTGGTTCCTTACGTGTAGCAGCAGTGACTAAGGGAGCCCACATTGAGCAAATATGTGTGGCCTCTAAGGGGGCAGGGACATGGGCCTCTGAACCCCAAGACGCCAACCCTTACAAACGGTGACAGTCCAGTCAGGCAGCCCTCAGCCTGTCTTTGCGTTTTCATTGGGTTTGAAAAGCAATACTAACTACTATAATGTTATATGTCAATTATTCTCTATCTCAACTTAAAAAATAAAAAGAAGAGGCAAAGTGACTACTAGCCACATCGCCATCTATTGGCATGCACCTCAACTATTAAGCTGGAAAATAACCCTTCTTTCCAAGATTTTAAGAGTAAGTTTAGCCTATCCTATTACAATGAAAGCAGTAAAATATCACTTATTTAATGTTTTTTTAAATGCAATACTCAAGAAAACTGACCTCCTTTCATCAACCCATTTTTAAGAAATACCAAACCAAAGCTAATGGTGGGGGAGGGGGATAAGGAAGGATTGTTTGGCATGGATAAAATTAGAGAACACTCTATCTAATTTACTGTCTTTGAGAAAATTTCCACCACTATCCAATGGTTCATCATCTCCAAATGCAATACTGATATGGCATTCTGAGATGACATGCAGAAATTTAGCAAATTTCTCAAATAAATGTTTTCAAATATTTTTTTAAAAAGTTAGCTGCCCCCACTCATCTTAACATGTGCTTATCTTATCTTTTTAAACAATTATTTTGTTCCCCATGATTTCAAATGTATTAGTTCAGTATCAGCAACAGAAACAACAAAATATGCTGTCCTTTTACACTTGTGGTATGAGTATATATTGGCACATCTCTGATATTTATCTGATTTGTCATAAAAATTCAAGCCTAATAGAGCAGCTATTCATGCTCTTTGAGCAGATCAAGTCTGGGAATGTACTTTTAAAATATATCATAAAAACTACTAAAATTTTATGTACAAAAACATTATAGCATCATTTATCTTGGCCAATTTTTGTTTGAAAAGAACACTTTATGTTTGAAACTACCTAAATATACAAGCACTGGGGATGCTACCAGGTGGTGAATAATGCATCAATTAATCAAATTATTTTTAAATGTCTGAACAAACAGATTAAAAAGAGTACTATTTTGTCACACATGAAAATTACAGAAAATTCTAATTTTAGTGTCCATAAAGTTTTATTGGAACACAGAAATGCTGACTCATATACCTATTAGATATTATTCATTTACATCTTGTCTATAGCCATCTTGCTACAATGGCATAAGGAAGTATTTGAGATGAAGACCATAAAACACACAAGCCACAAATATTTACTGAAAAAGTCTGCTGACATGTGGTCTAACGTCAAGGGAAGAAAGCACAGATTCTGGAATCAGATTGCTTGGTTTTGAGTCTCAACTCTGGCATTTGTTATCCATGTGACACTAAGAAAGATATTTCTCCTCTCTGAGCATCCATTTCCTTACTTGTAAAATGAAGATCATAACAGCACCTGCCTCTTAGAGTTATTGTAATAACGGCCACACAATACATAAAATGCTCACAGCTGTGCTCTGCACTGAATAAGCACAGTAAGAAATAGCTACAGGTAGTTATCCTATTCCCACTAACATGAAAACTGCTCTACTGTTAGATGGAAAATCAGATAAAATTGAACATACAGTGTGATTATAACTAACTGTTAACGATAAAAGCTTCACATAAAACTGAGGTAGACAATATGCCAAAATATTAGCAGTAATTATCTTTCACTAGAGCATCAACCGGTTCCCAAGTGGTGGTGCATGTACCCCCAGGGGTGTGTGCTGGGCTGTTCAGGGGTAAGTAAAAAGTAATCAGTAATGGCCAAAAAAAAAAAAAAAAAAAAAAAGGTAAAGTAAAAAAAATGCCAAACATTAGTTATGGAACAATAAATGTTAAGTTTGAACCACCATTAATAGAGACACTTCAAAATCAGATCACATGAGCGAACGATGATCGGTGAGGGCGTGGCTATGAACCCTTCCCCCAAACCGATTATACCAATCATGACGCACAATTTCTGAACAATCCATTTTAAACTTTCTAAAACTTCCCCAAATATATAAATACATCCATAGCCAGAGTGTTTGATCAGTTTAGTTACTGACTGAGTAAAAGTGTGTTGTCTTTAATGTTTCTTTTCAAGTAGTTTTTTTATTTAATGTTTAAATACTTGATCATGATCAATATTTAACTGTTACAAGTATTGTAAAATTAAATTTGTGGTTTGTAGTTTCAGTGTAGTAATTTTTCCTTCCTAACTTATTACCTCATTTCTACGATTTTACACTAAGATAGGCACTGAACAAAAGTGTAAGTATTTATAAACAGCTGCTCTATAAACAAGGGGCACAATTTATAGAAATGTGCTTAAAAGGGGTACCCAGTGGACAAAGGTTGGGAACCACCGTACTAGAGGGATCTTCCTTTTCTGTTCTTCCCAAGTGTGCTCTATGTACTCAGATGACCTATGTAGTGGTAAAACAATCACAAATATAAAAAAGGTGGAGATCATTATAACTATGGAAATACTTCTGTGGGAAGGCATTTTACGTGAGGAATAAACACACAAATGGCAGTCATGAATACTCCGTGTTCCAAAGGCTCTATTCCTCCTCCTGCTCTGTTACAATAATATGCTTTTCTACCTAAAGATAAGAGTAACCCTTATGTACTTCACCTTGTACCTGTCCTGCTGGTCACTTTGCAGTGTGAGACAACAAGTTGACCCAAGCTCATCCCACTACACACATAGCTAATTACTACTGACTTCTGCAGACACCACACTGCACGAACCACATTGAAAATGTCATTCATCAGCCTCTCTGCGCCAGGCACTAGTCTCCAGCAGCCCTCTCTGTAGATAGCTGCAGTTTTATTCTGCATTAAATTCTCCTCATTCTTACAATCTATCTGTTAATAATTTTTTTTTTAAGAAAGGTAACTTTCGGGTCAACTTAGTATATGTGACTGAATTTCTGGGAAAAGGAGTTTGGAGATGTGTAAATTAAACACCAATCCTCAGTCACAATTTATTAAAATCACTGATTTGCCCCCAGTGCTATATTTGAAACATTGATTCACATATTTCATTCTTTATTTCTATTGCACCCCAAATTAGCACTAAATCACAAAGTTGTGAATATCTGTACAAGTAAATTCTGCTAGTCAGTTCATGGCCAAGGCAAGAGATTTGGGCTCTAATAAAATATTAGCTCCACCTAAATGGAAGAGTATTATCTTCCCAAGTGGCAGCTGAATAACTGCAAGAGGCCCAAGAAAATTGGATTGTTTGTTGTAACTCAAATACCCAGAACAATGTCTGTCATGTAAACATCACACAACAAGCCCTATCATGATTCAGTGTATTTTTTTCATCCATTATCCGTCCATCCATCTATCCACCTATCCGTCAACCTATCCACTGATCTTCATGTATGAAACTGGGTAAAACAAAAATTTAAATTCACAGCCTATAGGAAATAGTAGTGTCACCTTTCAACAAGCACAACTGATTTTTAAATATATACTGTTGAGGCTGAATCTGAGCATGATAATGATGACACAAATCAATGAGACTCTATTTTGGCTCAATGAACTAACAGTCCAATAAGGAACACAGACAGGTAGACACATAATTGAACACAATGTGGTGACAGTGACAATAATAGCATGTCCAAGATCCAGAAAAATGAAGGGATACATTCTATGGGGAGGAGCTTAGAAAGAGATGTCCTACCTGAGAGACAGAGACATGGTACCCAAGTGGGAGATGCTGAGTCTCCTGTAGATTTCTCCATGTTATTAATCCCTGATATTACTGATAAATTTTCATGCATATTTATAGCTTGTTATCAGAGAGGATGTACATCATGCAAATGATTCTTGATAACACAGTCATAACATGGTCAATCTCTTGAAAATCAAGTCACAGCTGCAAGAGAAAGGTGGCTTTCCCTCATGTGACCAGATTCATGCTTTGCTTCACTCTATCCTACCCCATTCATTTTTTCTCTCTTTTTCTTAATTTAAGGAGATGATTCTTTAAATAATATACTCCTCAAGCACAGAACAAAGAAGTGTTCTTTAACATTATTTGGTTTCGTTTTGATTCAACAGCTAAACTTGAAATGAGTCAAACCACCAGGAGACAACAAAGAATACTTTGTAATGGACACAGAAATATATATTTCCTTTTATACTTAGATAAGAAAATTGAGCCCTAGAAATTGATCCAGCATGGAGACCCAAGTGGAAGGAATCTACAGGTTTACAAGGATGAGCCTTCTCAGGGAATTCCTAGGTTATTATTTTTTTTTCCTTCAAGTGAGAGCTCTAACAGGATTAGGGCAAATAAAGGCTGGATTATTATAATTTTAAGGCAAGATGGCTGCCATCTTGGACCTGTGGATCAATCCCATCTTGCTTTTGGAATAGTCACTTGGTCTTTTCCTAATAAGAAGTAGTTAATTATTTTTTAAAAATACTAAGAATAAAGAATTATGGCTCCAGAAATTAGGAAAGAAGTTCTGTTCCTTAACAAAGAAAGAGTGGAGATGATCACACCAGTTAAGAACCCATACTCAAGTTCTAGCAATAAAAGGAATTATACAAGGTAAAATGAATCACAGTTGATTAACTAGATACCAAGAACATTATCAGTAGAGCCTAGAAATATTGCTAATTTACATTTTGATGGATTTTCCTTTGTTCTATGAACAACAGTAATAACAAAATGAGAATTAAATTAATGACAGACAATAAAATTGTTAGCGATTTTCATTTATATAAGACATCATCCGTTCTGATAAGTGTAATCCAAGTCTATGGATCTCATTAAATCTCATTTACAAAGTTGGTCATGGTCTAGTTATTTATACAAAAAAAAACCCACATCAAATTGATATTCAGTGTGTCATTTTGTGTTTTTAAGAGAGGATAGAATCATAAAGTCAGACCAAACCATAAGATAATGGACATGTGGATGTGTGTGTGAGAGTGTGTGTGTGTGTGTGTGTGTGTGTGTGTGTGTGTGGTGGGGAGGAAGGTGTCTTCAAGGACCCATAAATTGAGTCAAGTATAGAAACTATAAGAATATTGGGTTCTTTCTTTTTCAAGTTTCATAAATATATGACTGGTTTTTCAGGTTCCCACAACTACCTAGAGCTATTTTTAGCAATAACTACGAGAAAGCATGCCTAAATACATGAGCTGAGAGAACAGAACTTTTAAGCACTGTAAACCATTTGTGAATCAACTGATAGAAATCATGTCTTATGCTCCAAGTATTTCTTTCCTCCTAAACCTTGGCCTAATATTCCAAGTCCATTTTTCCTCCCTTACTTCATAAATTTTCTCCTGATTTCTTCAGCCCACATGAGAAAATCCTTTCACTAACTCATTAGTACTCATTCTCTGGGATGTAGGTATAATTTTTTTAATGATTCTTATTAATGACTTCCCTTTAGCATTAACTAAATTATAAACAGCTTAAGCCTCAGGCTATGATTTATACTTGTTCAGCAGCTTTTGATTGCGCAGGGGAGGAACTGAACAGAGGAGGGAGGTCCAGGGTACACCCCAGGCACATTAAATGCTGGATTATTTATTCAAGCAATATTTCTTGAGCTACTCTGCACCAGGTTCTTTACTAGGCTCTAGTTATCAGTGATCAAAACAAGACATACTCCTTGTCCTCGTGGACATTACAAACTACAGTCAATTAATAAACAGTCAAATAAATGACTACAACTTGTCACAGTTCTCTAAAAGAAACACACTGGATTCAAGGATGGAGAATAATGACCCAGGCTTGACAGTGTCTAATTTCCATTCTCACCTTTATTCTTGTCAAGCCATCTGACATGGTTCTAGTTCAGAAACTCCCACACACTTGGGGAAAAAGAAAAATTGTCCCCATAGAACCTCTCTTAACAGTGGTTATAAATGAGGTTCTCAGACTGCCTGGTCAGATAAAAACTGATTTAGGAACAGGATGGAGAGTGTATGAGACTCCTAAGGTAGAAAACTTGGGAGCTCAGCAAAGAGGGTCAGGAGGTTCGTGGAGAGGAGGTGAAGGGAGATAGGAGAGGGGACTAGGATTACTGCAAATACTCCTTTCTCCAGAATATTTCACCAGTTAGCAAATATGCAGTCACATATTTCATCCTAGTAAGTTGCTGAACTACCATAAATACAGGAAGTATTGTCTTCAATCCAGTGGCAGAATAATACCCCATCTATAACATAACAAATTCTGTATGTCCAAAGTCTGGGCACCTAACTGGGATAGGTTCCCCTTTTGGAGTTTTACAAGATGAAATCGAAGTGTTAGCTAGAGATAGGGTCTTGTCTGAGGCTTAGGGTCTTCTTCTAAGGTTACATCCCTGTTAGAACTCAAGGCTTCGTCAAGTCCAGCAGGAGAACATCTTTCATGCTTGGAAGCTCTTTTTTTCATGTCAAATACACCCAGGATAATTTCCTTTTAAATAACTCAAAGTCAACTGATTATGGACCTTAATTGCATCTGCAAACTCCCTTCTCCTTTGTCACATAACATAACCTTATCACAGGGGAAAATCTTATGAAGCCAAACTACCTACTCGCAGACAAAATTATACAGGACATAAATACCAGGAGTGGGACTCCTGTGGGGCATTTAATAATGCTTCCTACCATACTGGACCTGCATTTTCTCTCTCCTAGCATTAAAGTATAGTAGCTGAGTTGAGTAGGAGCCACTTCTCTTTTAAATTTCACCACTCTTCTCTGAACTCATTATCATAATGGGGACTGAATGTCAATTATCATCCATAATGTTCTCATTCAAAAATCATTCATTTATTTATATACACATATGACCAACTTGACTCATTTCAAATACTGAGTTTAGCATGCATTTAAGTTTGCAACTCCAGGCTGCATTCAGTTAGAATATTTCCATGAAAACAGAGATCTCTCTCTTGCTCCACACACACAGAGAAAAACCATGCAAGAAGATGGTCATCGGCAATTCAGAAAGAGAGCCTTCGCAAGAAACCACCCCTCAGAGCACCTTGATTTGGACTTCCAGCCTCCATAGTAGTAAAAAAATAAACATCTCTGCTTTAAACTACACAGTCTGTGCTATTTTGTTCTGGCAGCCTCAGTGGACTAACATAAATGGTATCACAGAAACCAAGAAAGTAGGTGATTTCAAAAGGAAAGTGGACAACAGAATTAAATTCACAAAGAAATTCAAGACAAGCAAATGAGGATAAATGGCATTAAAGATTAGTTGTACTGAGAACGAAGCAATAACGTAATTGTGAGAATACAAAATTGTATTCATAAATGCATATATTTAGATTTCATAAGTGAAGCTATTTCAAGTATTTCATCATGTTTCATGAGTGAGAGTCACCAAAACATTTTGGCTGTTCCTTTACCAAGCTAGTGAGTAACTAGTTACAGTAGAGCTGTGGTGGTGTTGCAGTGTTTTCTACACACGTTCTATGAATTCGTTTAAAATAGTGAAAGGTGTCTAGGTGGACAGGGAGACAATGAAACACATAACTCAAAACTTCAGTAAACAAGCAGTAAGTACACAAGAATTCATTAAGGAGGACAGAGTAATTTAACAATGTAGCATAGGCTTCCATGTTTTATTTATAATGTAATTATGGAGGAGTAATGGTTAGAAACAGAAATGAAGAAAAGTATGGTCACCCTCTAGCACTCCCATACAAAACTGCAGTACTGTGTGGGGTACACAGACAAACAGTGTGAGGACGCACAGAAAAGAGCAGTAAGTTAAAGCAAGTTCCTGAAAGTTAGCAGTGAAGAGATCACAGGAAGAGTAGGTGCTTTAAGGGATCTCCATTCCGGAAATACACAAGATTTCTCCACACTTGCTGCATAGCCTGGGTCACCACAGCGGTTGCTCCTGAACGTTACTATTCACAAGTAGGCAAATTCATGAACATGTGATCCAAGTCCATTCCTATTTCTATGCCAGAGAGCTTGAAAATCTCTGGGACTCATTCCAACACCAGAAATGAAGTGTGGTATGACTGCCTATATGCGTCTGTTGTATTAGCTTAATGGGACTTTTTCTTTTTTTTAATTTCTCTCCTCATTCTACCCCATTAGATTCCTTCCCTGGAGGAAACTATATTGCTGTAGATACATTCAACCTTCAGTGAGCACAGACGTGGGTTTATGGAGAGAGCTTAAAGTGTACAACGGCCTTAGCACAATTCATGCAACCACAGACCTAGCTCATGGGGAGACTCTGACACTGCAGTTCCCGAACTTGGCTTCCCCTGGACCCTGGGAAGAATATGGGCCATCACTATCAAGCAACAAAAGTATCACTGCTATCTTAAGTGACAAGTGATATAAAAAAAAAACCTCCTAAACACCAGTTTTACAAAAACTCAAGCAAATCGAAAAGAGAGTAAGCTACAAAGCTGTCCTATGTTAGTGCGAATCAAAGCTAAAATTAAAAACAAAATTTACCTCTGTGAAAACATGTCAATATACAAGAGCAAAGGAAAATTCTACAGATAGCAATGGCAAAGTGTGAGCATTTTATAAACATGATTTGAAGACTTTCAGATGTTATACTCAAGCTATATCATAAGCTTCAAGAGATTAGATTCATCATCCAGTAAGGACAGAGAACAGCAATGTGAGGTGGAACTAACTTGAAGACAGCAGACTTGGATGGATTACTGTTCTATAGGAGACATACAGGGGTGGTAAATTAAAATGAACAGTCAGCAATCATACCATGTATGCATATGACCACAGATATTCTACTTTTGTCCCCCTGTCACCTAGTGATTTTACCTCCTAAAATATGCCAGAAATCTCTGTACTTCTGTCCATTTAATACTGGATTATATTGAATCTCTCCACATAACATGAAACATTTAAACTTCAAAATCCAATGTTGTAACATTTTGTCAGAGAGAGCAGTTTTATTTGGAGCTGCTCCTGGTAATGAGAGGAAACATCCACAGAGAAAATGCATTTTGTAGAAAGGGATGGTTTTGTAATCAACATAAAAATACTGGGAGAATTGTTTTCATATGAAATTGCAGAGGCCTATTTAAAAAAAAAAAAAAAAAAGGTTCCTACTTTCCCCCAACTGCAAAGGATATTTCTAGATACACACAGAAAGAAGGGACTTTCCACAGACCTAACATTTGAGCACAGTTACCCTGCAAACCTTTCTTATAATGTAAAGCTGTATACAATGACAATCAAGAAAAAAAGACCTGGGGGATTATTACAATTTGTAAAAGCTGTGCGAGTAAGACAAATGTTTACAGACTCTCAATCCTGCATGCCGTGGCAATCTCTTCATGTGAAATCATTCATTTCGTGTGTTACCTCTAGGGCAAGGGCTTGTGGGGACTCAGTAAATGGAGGCATGCCAGCAGCTCTGCGGCATGGCACTGGATCGTGGCAAAGCCCTCTCCAAATGGTAAACCCCTTCCAGCACCAGGACGTGGCAGATTCTGGTCTGAAATATTTATTGCTGCACCACGGCAGAGAACTGAACTTGGCTGCGGTGTGGACCCCAGGCTTGACCGTGGAGCTTGCTTTGCCTCTCCTGTGAGATAATGACACGCTCCCACACGTGTCACCAATGTGAGAAATGGCTCTTTGACTCACGTTCTCTAACACTCCGTGAAGAACTACTCTGTGTCTCCGGCGAGCACAGGTTTCAGCCATTGCAGTTCCCCACACTGCATTTCTCCGGCCTCAAGACCAGGGAGGTGCATCCTAGGTGAGGGCTGCTTCTGCAGCCCGGGTTGCAGGGCGGGTACGGAAAGGAGCCGAGCCCCAGACAACCACAGCGGACAGCTGCACGAACGTGAGAACGACACTTCGTTTTTGCATTCGTGGACGTTCTGGGGCTTTTCGTTACTACAGCATACCCCAGTCTATCCTGATGCACAGAATGACAGAGAACATGGCAGAAAGGTACAAAAATGCTATCTGATAGTCAACATTGCATTTTATGTTCAATGTAGTGTTTTAATTGTATTTTATACTTCATATTCTTGTGTTAGAGGCTTGCCAACTCATTTTGATGAGTAAGTGGTAGTTAAGAGCAGTTAAACCAGTAGATCATTTATTATTACTTAATGTGAAATGAGTGGTTCAGCTCTCATTCCTTGCTCTGTGTACCATCTCAACTTACCTGTACCGTAACAGGGTGCAACCATAACTTCTTCACTAACAGATCTTGTGAATTACTTGTTGAGAGAATAAATTTAAATTTTTTTTTCAGGAGCAGAATTTAGTAGTACTTCAACACATTTCAAATGCTTTGAGTCAGCAATTTCAACTTCAGAGAACAGTGTCATCAGTAACATATGCATAAAGCTATGCATAAGCTTTACGTATAATATTGAAAAAATAGTAAAAACAACTTGAATATCTGACAATAGAAGATAAGCTAAATAAATTCTGGTATATTTTTAAAACAACCAGTCAGAATAAATCATGTCATAGAGAAGCATGTAATCCTATGGGAAATGCTCTAAATACATTTAGGAAAAAAATCATATTATATGACACAATAGCACAGTATGATCCAAATGATATTCAACAAATATAAATGGATAAAAGCCTGGTATGGTAAAATCAGGAGCTCTTCTTTTGTTCCTTATACTTATCTATATTTTCAATATTATCTGCTATGACTTTGTACTATGATAATTAGGTAATAATAATGTTCTATTCTATTTTATCAAATGGAAAAAAGCACATAAGTGGTATGATACTCTACACTTATATTTAGATATACACAATATTCTTTACAAACAGGTTTACAGAATTATTAATATTGATTAACTGTTAAAATGATGGTGGGAACCAAATGAAAAGACCACTTTTGTTTCATGCCCTGTATCGTCTAACATCATGTGCTCTTTATAATGAGCATATATTAATTTTTAATTTAAAAACTTCACTAATGTTGTTATGAAACATACAAAACCATGAACACACACACACACACACACACACACACACACACACACACATTTCAAGCCTTGTAAAATGAGAGAATTGAACTTGACCTCACTGTTACATCCTGATAGCTCCAGTTGAATAGAATAGAAACACAGTTACTCAGTTTTAACACCGGTTAAGGTAGAGTGAAAGACTAACATCAAGGCCAACTTCTATTAGCAGTGTAGAGTTATTCTTAGCTCTGACATTATTCTCGAGTATCTACTCATTTATTTCCAAAAAAGAGAATGTACTACTCTCACCCACATTTCCTAGGGAACCCCCAATGTTTAAACCTCAAAACAAAAATCACGTGAAAAGAAAATCAAAGGACTGTGTCTCAAGAATCCAGGTCACAGAGTGTGAGAGACAAAAACTTCACAGAGATGAGGTGAGACTTGGGGTTCTCATTTGTTCATATAGTCTGTGATTTTGGATTGGCCAATTTTGACCCTCAGTTTCATTCAAAGCAATACAGGTATGCTTTTTCTCTCAACTTTAGGAAAGGTTGTTTGGGGTATATATGAGTGACTAATCAAATGATTTATCCTGAAGAATGATGAATTTCCATTTTATCATTATAGCATGATATATTTTATTTGGAAGAATGTACAATGCAGAAGTTTCAGAGAAAACTTTGTTATATAATATTGTTCCCTTTCCTTAGTGTTAAAATGTACATGTTTCATTTTCCATTTGGATTTATATTCCTGTGAACTCTTTTTGGAATACAATATGATCCACAGTTATTTATGGATCGACAAGTTTCAAAATGTATCCCAATAAAACTATTATAGCCGAGAAAGAGAATTAACAAGGATGAAGGTAATTGAGTCATAATGCACACAGTCTTTAAAGTTAAAAATCTTTTTAATAATTAATGTTTCAATGACTTAAAGGAATATAATTCTTAGAGGCTCTTAGTAAGCTATAGTCTGAGTATAACAATGCCTCTGCAATTTTTTCATATATTATAAAACAAATGCATTAAAAATAGTACTGCTAGGGGGTTCCCTGGTGGTGTAGTGGCTAGGCTTCAGCACCCTCATTGTGGCCTGGGTTCGATTCCCAGCCAGGAAACCAAAAAATATTACTTCTAGTTGCTGAAAGTACACTTACACATGGTTGTCAACATTTTAAACTGGCATCAGTCATATGTATTCAAAGCTTTGAAATGGCATACTCACCCTGGAATTTACCATGAATAATCCTGAGGGTGGGTGGGAAACACTGTAGTATTATCTAAAGTAACAGAAAAGTGGAGCCAAGGTAAATATCCAAAAAGTAGGGGGCACTGCTAAAACTTATGTTATGACTATCATATCTATGTACAGCTTGTGTCATTTGCCACACAATTATAAATGTTAATGACATTAGAGAACATAAATCCAGCCCTATATTTTAGTGTCTGACACAGTTTACCAATGCACCCAATAGGTCATACAGTGTGAAATGAAAGAAAACAGAATACAAAATAAAATGTTTGTTGTGATTCAGTGAGGGAACACATTTCCATGTGGGCAAAGATGGGAAGGGAAAGAAGCCTACCCAGAATCACAGTTCTGTTCATTGGTGGGTTTAGATGGTTTATTTTTCCCTTCAGAAAACTGGCTACTGTTTTATTTTAATTTTTATAGTTACAAAGAACTGTACAGAAATTTTAAAAAAATCACAGGGCTATTTTTAAGTTTATATGTTCAAGAAAAGAGACATCAAAAAAAGAGAGGGAGAGAGGGAGATGGGAGAAAGATAGAGAGAGACAGAGACAGAGAGAGATCTGAGGATTTAGTACAGAACCTTGACCCTGGGAACTTCTTTCTCCATGACTTTTAACCCAACATTTTCTGTAGGGTGACACAGTACCACAAATCACATTACATCAACTATTACCAGTGTCAATCTGCCCTTTTTTATATATCCATTTAGTGTTTAACCAATTTCTCTATTAAAGTCAAGTGATTCCGGGAGGGAAGAGCTTGTGACTGATGGGGTTGAGTGATTTCCATTAGGTATCTAATGTCAAGTGAGAACGCCATTTCCTCTAAGCCCTGGTCAAGTGGGTTGCCAGAGAGGTAGAGAGGGGAACTGTGATAAGAATCACCTAACCCCGTTTCAGCTGTACCTCTCAGACCTTCCTCCAATGTCTGCCAGATACTCCACAAAACAAAATCAGTAAACAACTCAAAATCCCATGTTCGGACACGACAGCGGGTCTCTCTGTGTCATAGCCTCGAATTTAAAAAAGCTAAGAGGTGAAAATTTAGTAATGATCAATGTTTCTTACTTCCATGAAAAATAATTTTGTTGTTTTCACTTTTTGAGGGACAGAAACTCAGTGTTTAGGTTCTCAGGGATCAATGCGGCATTGCGGAAGCGGCCGTGCTTCAGCTAAGGCCGGCTCTGCCGTCAGAAGCGGTCCCGGTGGTGGTTCGGGGCCCCTGTTGCTGACACATGTGCTATCCCTGGTGACAAATTATGCTGTTCTTTTTTTGAGGCACACAAATGAGAAGTAGAAGCAAATTCAAAACAACTTCTTTCAGTTTGGGATTTCAGCCAGGAAACAAGAAAATAAAATTTTTAGCCTATCTTTCTCTTTCTTATATCTTAAACCCTTTCAAAAATACAACTACCCTCTCAGACTCGGACCCTACCTCTGGAGGAATTACTAAAAATATCAAGGTAATAAGGCTCATAGTATTTTTCTTTTTCTTCTAACTCCTTTAGTGATAGATAGTATGTGCTGAATATGTCAATGATGCTTTAATTAAGATTCATCAGCCAAAATAAAAAAAAAATGAAGTTTATTGAGGAATGTGGAACAAAAGGGGCTAAGCTTCCAGCTAAATAAAAACTTAGATTTTTTTAAACAAGTAAAAACAAACACTTATGGGAAAATATAAAATGATACCCTTACCCTTGCTGAAATATGTGAACCAAATTTATACTGATGATAATCTTCCAAATTCAGAGTTAAATGGAAACTATCCCATGCATGTTTACGATATATTTCATAATACTGATAGGAATTAAAAGCTTTGTTGTTTCTTGATATCTTAAAAGTGGTAAAATTTTGCAAGTGAATTAGAAATTACACATTTCTTATAATGGCAGGAATTGTAGGCATACCTAGATCAGTAAATATATTTCTCCTCAGAATCTAGCATTTAAAGATAACAGATGATTGACAGAAATCCTAAAGCCTGCATCCGCCACCATTTTCTTTTAACATGACTTTTAATTACCTATGTCTGTAATAACCCAGAGATATTTTTCTTTGAGAAACCACACCTCTGCATGACTTAGGAATGTATTTAGCTCCAAATAAGAGAAAAACTACTACTGGTATAGCAAAAAGACATGAATTTGTCTTCTGCAGCAGTAAGTCAGAGAGTAGATATTTCGCAGCTGGTACAGTGGCTCAACAATGTGATCTTGAACCCAGGGTCCTATGCATGTCAACTACTACTTACAGACAGGAGGAAGCGATAAAGGAAGGAAAGGAGGCCTTTCTCTGACTAGGCTTTTTTCTTTTTATCCTAGAGGACATGCTTTCCAGAGACTTCTTTCTCTATCCCATTGGCCAATGTGCCTGATGAACACCCCTAGATGCATGAAAGGAGTTTTGTTCTGTTTTCTTTAAGCTGGATTGTTGTCACCTGTGAAGTGAACAAAATCATCCTTGCCTTGATAAGGAGGAAGTAGGAATGGGCAGTGCACATACGGTACTGTACAAACAGGCAGTATCTGCCCCACTCCACTGCAATCTGAATGATTAAGTCGCTTTCCTAAAATACATAGCTCACCAATAACAAAGCCAAAATAAAATTTAAAAAAAAATAAAAAGTAGTTTTCTCTTCCTCTATTATTTTTTATTATCTCTCAGAACTATTTAAATACAGTGAAATAAGGTAAGAGAAAGCAATATGATGAAGACAAAGATAAAAAATAAGAATATTGGCTTTCTTATAATGCTAAACAAGAATAGAGTTATTTCCATTCAAGTTATATTGCATCAAAACTCACACAGCTTTTGTTCACCCATCTTGCAACAATTGCAATGACATCCACCTTATTATCCTTAATTTCCTCACCACCTGAACTGCCTCAAATGTCAAAGCATCCTAAGAGACTTGCTAGTAGCTGCTACATCATTACTCTATAGACTACCATCAGAAGGTCCTCATCAGTTCCTCTGATTTGCTATATTTACATAAAAGAAGAAACACCATCATCAAGATTATTTTTTAAAATGCTCTCTCTCCTAAAGTCAACTCTTGCTCCATCAAAAATTTAGAAATACAAAAGCATTTAAATTATGCAAAGACAGGTTGAATGGAAAATAAATCTCTATTTCAAACAATAAACACTGATTTTTTTTTTCAAATCACCTAGTACTATTTGTTCAGTACTAAAGTTGTCCAGAAAGAATAAACCTATTTTTTCTTTTAAAGACAACATGAATATGTTTATGATAACTTGATAACACATATGTTTGGGAAACTACCTTCTCAAAAGTGAAATAAACTTATTTTATTGGACCAAGAGAGGCAGGACTGATGGTTGGTAAATATAGGAAAGCAGATTTTGGTTCACTTACATAAGAAATGTGTGTTTGATTGAACATTTTAAAAACTGAACAGATTTCCCAAGGATGTAATGTCATTGGGGCAGCTTTTATGTTAGGTAGAATAAAACCTAATTTTATCTAAAATGATGGAACTACGAACAGAACTGGGTAACATAATTAAATGAAACTACAGTGGGAGCAAAGGGTCACATGATGAATTTGAGGAGTCATTAGAGAAAACCATTTTCTAACACTTGTGGTTCTAATTGCATTTTAAATTTGTGAGGGTACTTTTATTTACTGGAGGACCTCACTAAGAACATCCCTGATGAAACTTAATGATTCCACTTCCCCCAGACTTAACCCACCATACATCTTCTCCAAAATGTTAACTGACTTCACGTTAAGCTGGTATTAACTTCCTCCACTGGTCTCGGTCCATTTTCTGTGGCTTAGAGAACTTGTGTCATTTTTGACTCTATGAAGTCTAGGTCCCTCTCAAAATCAAGAAATCAAAACTTTTCGCACATTCCCTGAATCATTGCTCACTGAAGTCTAGCATTGCTATTGCCCCACTCAACAATGGTGGAACAACGTTAGGTCAATTTTAAGGAACAATTCTTCCGTTCTCTTCATCTCTCCTGTCTTCCCTTTTCTGAGTTCACAGATCTTCAAGGGGAAGGATGACCTGGGGGCAGGGCACGCCTCTTTCTTTACAAATTCTACCCCTGGCCCAGCACCACACCATGATCCTTCTCAGCATCACCATTCACTCAAAGCTGTCCAGAATTTCTCAAATGTCTCTATCGGTACAAAGGGGTCAGCCACCACACACCCAATTACCAAGTCTTGCTTGCACACTTGTCCTACACAGCTTCAGTATTCTGTTGCTTTTTCCTCTCTTTACCATTTATATAAAAGACAATACTGGTACATCTCAGGCAAGATTTAATTCCCCTCCAACCTATTAAAAAACAAATTGAGGGATGGGGAGAGCAGAGGCAGAGTGACAAGAGAGGGAGAGGAATTTGAATTTTGTCAGGAGTCATCATGGAAGGGCCACAATTTAGGTAAAAATTTTTTATTTAAAAAGGTTTCGTTTGGATATTAACATAATAATAGAATGTAATAGAGGGAGTTTCCTGGTGGTGTAGTGGCTAAGGCTTCGGTGCTGTCAGCGCTACGGCCTGGGTTCGATTCCCAGCCAGGGAACTTACCCACATAAAAATTTAAAAAAAAATAGAATGTAATAGAAACCCTCTTAAGTGTCCTCAACCTAGGGGAAGCACTGGATAAGCTGGTATTCTCATTTCTCTCTGCAGGGTGCGGCCGGGGCCTGCAGCACACCGGGTGTCTGCTGCTCTGCTCTAGTAGGCTCAAGCATCTCTGCTCCCAGGAGCTGAGATAACATGCCTGCCAAGTGCCAGTGTGTCATGCCCTCAATGTCTGCCCATGTTCCTGCACTTATAGCATTTAATAACCACTAAGTATTAATTATCATACTTTATATATTATATAAACTCATAAACATAAGTATCAACAAAAATATTCTGATTTCTAAGAAAACCAAATTGAATGCTTCATGAAGACCTGGCATTAGTGAATCAGGAAAAGCCTTGTTGTCAAATTGACGTGGATGAGAGAACCCTCAAAAGTGGAGGGGGAAAAATCACAGAAAAATAAATAATTGAATGAGTTTTGCACTCAATTTGCTTCCCAAGGTTTTCTTTAAAAAAAAAAAAAAAAAAAAAAAGATACCTCTGGTTTGATGAAACTGGAAAGGGAATTAAACATGATGTTCTAGGAATCGTGTGTGCAGCCTAACGACTCCACACTCTAAACGGCATGAGGAAATCCAAGAAAAGGCATGACTGTAAAAATAGATTAGTGAAGGGATGCTTTGTATGGTAGGCAGGAAACAATTTTTTGTATAATTCCTTCCTCTTATCAATTTCTTCACTGAACTCACCCGCAAACTCCCAATTTTATCAGATTGAGGGAGTTTCTGCTTTAACCATAAATCTCTCTGGAGAGGCTAGTTCTCTATCTTTGATCCTTTCAAACCTATAGAAATTTCGCAAGATAAAAACAATAAATTCCTCCATATCCCTTCACTTCGATTCACCACTTGGTGACTTCCTAGACTTCGGCTTTCCCAATCTCTCACTCTACACTGTCGACGTCTAGTACTTTGACCACTGTTTTTGTTTGTTTGTTTTTAGTGAACTATTTAAGAGCAATGGACAGACATCACGACCCTTCACTTCTACTAAATTGAGAAAACTTGGCCTTGATCCCACACGATAATGGGCCAGGCAGTTCACAACTGTATTTAGAAAAACACTGTCAAATTCAGTCAAAAGTGAATCCGGTTTGGCAGCCGGGTGACTCGAAAATTGGAAACTAGGAGAAGAACTTTGCAGTCTCCCTAGCAACAGCCCTCCCACTCACGTCCCGTCTGTCACCCCAGGAGAAACAGGCCCCTGCTATCCCACCCCACGGGACACCCAGAATCTGCAGGCTCCGCGCCCACGAGTGTTGATGCCCACTTGGACTTCCACAATCAGAGATGGACGCAGGGGGCGGCATCATCGGCAACTACCAGGCCCTGGTCTTCTCAATATTACTGTCAAGCAATGGCTCAGATGGTAAGCCACCAGAAGGCCACCAGAAGGCGGTGGAGCCTTACTTCAGCTCCCGGTGGCACTTCCCTCCCACAGCTTTCCCCAGGGCTCTTAGGCTGAGGAGGGCCCACCTCCTCGGCCTCCTGTGGCCTTCCCTTGGCCTCCCGGCACTCCCACGTAGTTACTCACATTCTTCGAGGTCTGGGCAGCATCCCGCGTGTCAGCACAAGACCCAGCTTGGGCCGCAGAGGAGGCGCAGAGCGAGTCAGGTGAGGGGGCAGAGTGCCACCTGAACAACGCGGCGACGCTGAGGAGCCCGCACGCCGACCCAGACAGGCGGGGGAAGGGCGGCGGCGGCGGAGGCGGCGGGGGCGGAGAGCGTCTGGAGGGCTGACGACGTGAACGCCCACGTCGACCTGTGCACTGCGGCAGGCGCCGCGCGCCAGAGCCCCGGTCCCGCAGGGGGCGCCAGGCTGAGAGGAAGCGCTTGCACAGGGACGGCGCCGCCAAGAACCCAGGCCCTGCAGGCCACCGTGCAGCACAGCTTCGACGTGTACTTTAACAGAAAGCAGCCCACGTATTAGCCGGCCGTCCTGCAGAAGTCCGGAGCCGCGGGCCCTGGGTCCCCCAGCCATCGCACCCCCTACTTTTTTAAGTCGCTCTCTTCATCTCCTACTGTGTGTTTTCTCAAGGGGAAAGGGGGCTTTATACTGAGAAACCGGCATGTTCACCGAAGTCGCAAGGGCCCACCATGGGGGTGGATGTACTATTTCAGCGCTTTAACGCAGCAGGGCGTGTACTGTTGCCACTGTGAAATTCTCTTCTACATATTTAAAATGAAACACCGTTTTCTTGTGTTAACGATAGTGTTCACTTTATTAAAGTTCTCATGATCTCACCTAAAACAGACACATATCTAAGAGGAGAGGAAGCGTGAACTATGACCTTATTGAAACCATTCATATGTCCTAGAGACTAAATGCATCATTCAGGAATGAGGAAGAAGATACCCAGTTATAGAAGAGAAAAACACGAGAGACGACCCTTCAGCAGTGCTGTTTAAGCCGTATCTAGCTAGGCAGTGATCTCTCATCTCACTATGCTTTTCCCGGCATTTTCATTCTTACTAGACAGTAGGATGGATTAAACTAAGTCAGTAAATATTCAGATTAAACAACAAAATATGGTTGTCAATGTGATGCACATCAAAGGACACAGATTGAATCAATCTTCTGGTAAATTGCCTGTTAAACAAAGAGATGAAAACAACAGAGGAGATCTCCATCCTACTGCCAGATTAAATGTCCTACAGGATTTGTAAAAATGCTGTTTATTGTTATTTTAAAAACGATATCACTTTCTCTGCCCAAGAATATTTAACAGCTCCCCAATGTTTAAATAAATTCATGCCAAATTTTGAGTCCAAGGTTCCAGGTTGTTCATAATTTAGTCTTAGCCTACATTTATGACCTAAAGCTTTGACTAGTGACCCAGAATAGTAATATCACTCAGTACATGTTGCTTTGTTTGGTCAAATCAGGCCACTCCTGGTACCCCAAAACATCTTTTCTTTCTCTCTGCAGTGCTGATGCTGAACTATTCCAAGTCTCTGTTCATAAAACTTTTGTCTCCATAATATTAAATATTAGCTGCTAAGTCATATTGCAGCCTGAGGCAAAAGGAAAAATCACTAATACTGATCCAGTTTTTATTAAAATTTTACTATTTTGTTCATCATGGAATTATTGGTATTAATATCGATTTTGTAGAATATTACATTAAAATATTATTTATCTTGAGTACTGAGATTTTTGACATCCACTTAATTGAGTGCTTGGGGCACAAAGCTGACTTGTTTCACCCTAGAAACTCCTTCAGGACTTCCTGATCCCCACAACTAAAAGTAAACTTTCTCATCTAAAATTCCAGAGTGCTTCATTTCTCTCCTTTTTTATATAACATTCTCCATTTTCTGTTGCCGCTACAATTTTCTAAGTCCATTCAGGGCAGACAGTGGGCACCATCTTTGTTTCACATTCATTACTTAGTGCCTCTTCTGCAGATTTAATGTTGGAAAACAAAAATAAGAAACAAAACAATTTAATGGTAAATTGACATTTCGCTGTGTGTTCTTCAATTTATCCTCTACTTACGGAAATCCTTGTAAGGGGCTCTTTAGAAATATAAAAAGAGGAAGACTATGAATTAGTCATTCATTCACCTGAGAAATGCTCCCTGGGCATATCCTGCATGCCAGGTACTACTCAGGTAGAGACAATCCAGGAGTGACTGTGTGACACACAGTCCTGAAACTCATGGATGATGCATTCTACAGGGAGAAAATTCAAGAATTAAATGTTATTCCTGGTGGTGATGAGTGATATGAAAGAAGAAGTACACGGCATTAAGGAGTTCTATGGCAAAATCCTTGACCCCGAGTCTGAACAAAGTCACTCAGGAAAGGTCACACTTGGAGTCAGCCTCCAAACCCTCAGAATCCACATCTACGGTGATGTCCTCATATATAATGTACTTATCAAGGAAGGTCTGAGTCGTCCGTTACCTAGTACTGAATGGGTTTCTTCTATAAATTAAGAAGGCACACATAGAGAGAGGAAAAGAGAATCAAATACACAGAGATATATTCCCATGCTCCACGTACCTCCAATAACTAAGCCCCAATCCACACAGTAGGCTGTGGATAATTGTAATTGTCCTTGGCTTCGTTAACGATAGTAACTACAAATGTAATTCTCTCCCAGTATGATTGTTAAACACATTCAGGAAGAAACAATCAAGCTAACTAATCCTCTGTGTGGGGCGGAGGAGCCAAAAGGAAGTCATAAAGATCAACTAGATTTTTCAAATTGAAAACACCATGGATAGTTTGAGCTAGAGTTTTTACCACCCCACCCCCCAAAAGGAGAAGAGTTCTCCCTTAGATCCAATCATTTATCATGACTGACTACTTAATAATCAGGGCACGTCAAGGGCTTTATAAAAAAATGCTTTCTTGTCCCCCCAGTGGAAGAAGCTGAGCCCCAAGCACCCTCCCCCAGCCGTCTCTGGTGAATGGAGCAAGTCATTAAAGAGGGATTTGAATCGAGGAGCTTTTCACGGGGTTTTCTGTCAAGACTTCTAAATAGACAGCCACTGAATGGGCCCTTCCTTACAAACACAGCCTTGTTGCATGTGGACTGAGCAAACAGACACCATTGTGGGGACAGGTGGAAAAGAAATATGAATGGACAGTGCAATTTGCTGCTGTGGGGAATCTCATTACCAAATGACTGTGCGTGGCCTCTCTGTCTGGGAGAGCAGCCACCCTCCCAGGGACGCTAGTCCCTCCCCATGTGCATCTTAAAGACTAGCAGCCATGGGAGGCATGATCTAGAATTCTCCAAAGGGTAAATGTGCCCCCCCACATTCTTCCCTTCATTTAAAGCACAATTCTACTTTAGAAGTTCAGCCATTACACCTTTCTCATGAGAATCAAAAAGATGAAATGAAAGTAGAAGGATTTCCTTATTGGGAAGAATACTGCGAGGAGATTTTAGTAACCCAAGGGACCACACTATGAAAGGACATGCCTAGGAGACAGCCCTGTGTCCCACTGCCCACATGCAGGCTATGTCTTTCTATAAGAATTGTGCGATCCTTACAAGGATTACGATAGGCGCCCCCGTGAGTGTTCAGTTACCGTTCCCAGGAGATAAGCAAGTAGACAATAGGAACGTCCCGCAACATCAATCTTGAAGAACCAGTATTGAGACAGACCCAGGCTGGGAGAGAGAAATCAAGTTATCCCCTTGTCCCTACTTCACCAAAGGCAGCTTGTGGATTTTAAATAACTGCCAAGTGACAGAAGTAACTTTCAAAGCCAAAACTCTGGGGAGTGTTTTTGTTCTCACTGGGGAAAAGCAGATACATGTGGGGTGGGGGGTTATAAACACCTGGGGATAGCTCATCATGGGCATGAGCAGAACAGAACCAATCTCCTGTGTTTTACACACCGTTCCCTATGAAGCACGGGAGTAAACAGTGTAATATGGTGGCACACAGAGGGAATTCCAGGGACACCCACGCCCGGGTCATAGCTCAGGGAGTTATGACAGGTCCCACTGGTGGGTGGACCCATAAGTCTATTCACAATGAAGACAGCAGTGTATCCTTCGAAAACAAAACTAAACAAGAGCATTCTTCAAGGAAGCAGAACCTGGTACTTGCAAGCTTGGGCCAATATTAAAACCGTAAGTGTTCAGAGGGGAACAGATATTCTGAGTATATATGACAGTTACTTAGATTTTTCTGCTAGTTCAGCCCCGCTCCTGGTATTCAGACTTCAGTTTTCAGAAGAAAAATAGGCTGTTCAACCAAACTAGAAAAGAGTTGTGTCACCGAAGACATGGGGGTGAGCATAAAGAGCACAGGAATCCCACAGAAATCTACAACAGACAATATTCCTAATTCACAACACAAACCTGGCTCTGCAGGTCTTAGCTAGGCTGATGGGTGGCGACAAAACCGGAGGGACAAGGCAGCCTTGGAGGCGTGGCTGTGGTGGAAATTCTGTGGGACAGTAAGGCCACCTGCAGACAAGGGCGGGCTGCAGTGACACTGGCACCAGTGGGCGTGGTGTGTTCCCTGGTGTCACATGGGCCACACAGTTCAATGGACTGGAGTGAAGATCTACATCCACTGAGGGGAGAAGCTCACTCACCAAAGGAAACCACAGATTCTAACTGATCTCTTTTTGAGTACACAGGAGACGCTCCCTGGGTACTTCCAGAAATATCTAGCTGGCACTACTGGGGATGAGAATCAGAGAAACGTGCGTGACACGTAGAATAGTTCCACTTTACATCCACCAATCACACAATTAGTTAAAACTCACATGCACACTGCACCCCTTCTCTCACTCACTGACTATCAAACCTGAACTGAGGGGTGGTCCAAGATGACAGGGTTTCTGTGGCAACGACATTGAAACATACAGACATTATAAACCAAGACCAGATATACTAACGCCCCATTGTAATTTTCCAGAGCAGTTGTTTAAAAAAGGAAGTCCTCCATTCTTCAAAGCCCCATTCCACTCAGAGGTTACCTCACTTTTAGGAGATGAAGACACTTAGGGAAACTGAGGCTCAGCAAGCTCAGTCCTCGCCTCTTTTTGACCATCACATCATACCTGTCTTACCATCTCAGCTTTCTTCTCCTGTTTTCAACTATGCTTTGATGTGTTGATTTCCTACCTGTCCTTAAATCTTACTCACTGTTTTGTCTCCACCATGTCTCCCTCTGAATGAGATTCCTCTCTCATCTCCACATGGGAGACGTTAGGATTTTAGATGGTCACGGTCTTAATTCGAGACACTAGCATCAGCAAAAACAACCTAAAACCAAGTTTGAGGTGCATTAGTAGAGGTGTGGCATCTAAAATATGGGAGACGATCACTGGGCTCTCTACTCTTCATCGGCCAGCCTGCATCTCGTGGTTAAGTGTTGTTTCCAGGTCACATGGCATGTTAAAAAGAGACCACAACCAAATAGCAAGTGTTTTGAGAAGGATCAGGACTGCTATTACCTCACTCATGTCTGGCTCAGCGTGACACATAAGACGTACTTAATAAATGTCTCAGACTCTCTACTTTTCTCTTTCTGCAAAGAAATTGTGTGAGTGAGGCTAGAAGCTGGGTTTTGGAGCCTAGCTCCTCCACCACTTGTTGGTTATAGAATCTGGATTGAGTTTCTTAAATTCCAAATAAGCTCTTTGGCTCAGTCTACTCAACCATTAAACAGGTAAATTACAGCACACATCTCTAGGGTTAATGTGAACATTAAATGAGTTGAACTCATTTCACTATGTAAAAGAACACGTTGGCTTTTAATAAGTAACCAATAAATGTTAGTTATTATTATATAATTATTATTGAATATTTTCTAGCCTTAGGTTAAAAATTATAACTTTTACTAAAGCATTCATAGCAACCTAGAAAATAAGAGTAAGAAATAGAAAGAATTATTATTAAATAAAAACAACACTTTATTTATGCTGTTATGAACCTAATATTTTCTTTAAGATACAGTTCAAAGTTGAAACATAAGTCTATACTACCTGGCCTGTAAGCCCTTTAGCACACAGATTATAATATATTTTTGACTTTGGAGATCGGCTCTAGATAAATTTTAAACAACAGCATAACATGGTAACCAGCACAGACTCCAGGAGTACTATTTCTAAGAGCAGCCAAGTGATGGGGCCTTTGATTCACATCTAGTTTTATCAGTGAGAGAGCAAGGAAACTCAGTCCTGGAGTTTCTTCAAGAAACCCAGGCTGAAAATAACTCAGGAACCAGCAGCTTTTTCCAGATCAGCTTGAGGATCTGCTTATGGCCCCCATCAGCAAAGCAGTAGCCATGGCTTGGAACCCGTTTTCTGACTTTCAGGTCCTGAAGGCTCACAGAAACACAAAGGAATCAGTTCTCAGTATTGATGGAGCCAAGTGTGAGACACTTATTCTTTTTAAATTATTTATACTTTTCAGTTACAGTTGACATTTAATATTATTTTATATTAGTTTTAGGTCCACAGCATAGTGGTTAGTTAGACATTTATGTAATTTATGTGCTGATCCCCTCAATTCCTCTAGTAACCACCTGGCACTATACATAGTTATTACAACATGATTGACTGTATCCCCTGTGCTGTCATCTATACCCCCATGACAATTTTGTAACTGCCACTTCTTAATCCTGTAACCCTTTTCACCCAACTCCCCAACCCCCTCCCCTCTGGCAACCATCAGTTTGTTCTCTGTATTTGAGTCTGTTTCTGTTTTGTTTGCCCATTTATTTTGTTCTTTAGATTCCACATATGCATTTTACATTTTTTGGAGGGGTGGGGGGGCTATGTCACACTTCTTGCAGAAATCAAACGAAGGACATGCCATTCAGGCTTTTCTGTAATTTTATTGAAACAAATGAGAAAGGATTAAAAGGGGGAAAAAAAAGGAAAAACACAGTTTTATGATCTTTTGGTGGTTAATGTAAGTGTTTTAGTCAGATCACATGAATTTATTATAAAGATAAATCTCCCTTTTTTACTGTATTTTTCAATTACAGCATAAAATATATGTTCTATGTTCTTTTTAAGCATTATTAATAATTGATGTAAAGTCAGACATTCTGTGGTGATTTAACCAGGAAATATGTTTTGGCATTTAAGAGTTAAATCATCTGTCTAAACTCAGAGAAATTCTTTGTAGAGGCAGTGATCCAATTCCTTCCTCATTATTTTACCAACCAGAATAAATCATTTACTAAATGATGTTCAATTGTATTAGCTAACACAGAACATACAAGATGAGGGTAGTACACTCATCTTAAATGGGGTTTTCAGCTTTCTATTTTTTTGTCATATGTCATAGACTTCACATGTTACCTGCCCTTTACATTGGCCTGCTTAGTAACATCAATGAATGTATGGGTTTTCGTTTCTTAATTATAACATAAGTCAGTGGGCATTATCCCACATCATCTTTTTCAGGCAGATACATATGGAAATTAGGAGGTAGCTATCTACTGAGGCAGGAACCACTCGAAGACTGACACACTTTATAAGTTAACTGAATCTTTAACACTAGTAGGCGAATGAATCCTCATTCCTCTCTATTGATATAGATCCATTTGCCCTTTCTTGACGAAGTGGATGCCAAAAACACAAAACTCAGGAACTATCCTAAGTCTGGTTATGTTTCTTTCTTGGGTTTTCTATGTTCCCCACACCCTCTGCCTAAGTTTCTAGATCCTGTAAGTGGAAAGTCCTTAGGACTTTCAAAAATACCTTCTCATGAAACATTCTAATAATGAAAAAGGTTAAACCCTCTCCTGAAGGCTCTGCCAATACAACAGTTTTATATCTGTGCTTGGGCAGTGTCATGTAGCATATGCGTATACCAGTCCAGAATAACGTTTAAGAATTCAGATTATAGAGCAACCTGCCTTCAAACCCCAGATGTACCACTCAATATGGGATTGTCTTAGACCATTTTAACTGCTCTAACAGAATACCAGCCACTGGGTGGTCTATAAAGCACTAAAATGTATTTTTCTGGATGCTGGGAAGTCCAAGATCAAGCAGCCAACAGCCTCAGTGAGAGAGAGTGTGGTAGGAGAGCCCACCTCCTAGTTCACTGTCTTTCCACTGTGTCCTCAAGTGGTGGGATGAATAATGGAGCTCTCTGGGGTTTCTTTAATAAGGAAACTCATCCAATCCATGAGGGCTCCACCCTCATGACCAAAGTGCCTCCAAAGGCCCCACCTCCTAACACCATTACAGTGGCAGCTAGGTTTCAAAACAGGAATTTGAAGGAGATAGAGATGATAAGTCTTTAGCCATGATCTTTCAAAATCTCCTCAACATCTTTGTGTCTCCATGTCTCTCTGTGATGATTTCTGAGTTAAATACATATAAAACAATAAGATCTATGTCTGGCATAATGTGCCTTTAGTTCAATAAATGTTAGCCATTATTATTACACATCTAGTTGGGTTTTCTGTATTGCATTATAATTCATTTCCCTCAGAATCACAAGAAAACTACAGAAGCATACATTACTAGAAACAGGAAACAGAATAGGACATTGCTTCGTGACTTCCACAGTCACCCCAGGCCTCCAGTTCTCCCAAATTTGGGAAGGGGAAGCAGTTTCTCAAGTAGTGAGGAAGGAAAATACTTGGTTTCCTTGGATACAGCAGCCTTGGGCCCCACATTTACATCTCTTAGAGAAAGGGATTATATTTGGGTAATTTTTTGACAGTACACATGGAACACTTCCATTAATTTGAATCCATGTCAAACATCTCAAGTTGTCTGGCCTTCCCGGTGCCAAGCCCATGTTGAAGCCAGTTTGCAGTGCTCCTGAAGCAACACACCCTGATAAACGCAGTAATCGGCATTACGTCCCCTTTCTGAGCTTACAGAGTGTTAGCAGTAAAGCAAGTGAATACCTTGGGGGCTCTGGATAAGCGTATTTCATGAGTCACAGATACACAGACCTCTCGTCCTTCAGTTCATCCACCTGGCGGTAGGCCAACTCGGGATGGATTACATTCAGGATTTCTGTAATGCATTAAGGGGCGTGGGCATCTTCTACCTTTCTACTTGGGCCTCCTCAGCATGTCAAAGCTGTTTCCTCTCATGGCTGAAACAGGCACAAAGAAAACCAACCATGTCCAGCAAATAATAGTGTTTTCAATGTGTTAATTTGGATGAATGTTAATTTGAATTCATTAAAGAAAATCATTAGCAAACAGTAGTTTTCACATGTTAATTGGAATGCATGTGAATTTGAATTAATTAATTAAGCAAAAGCATTAGCAAAAGGCTTCCCACTAGATGTCTTGCAGCGTTACTTTGTCTGGAATCGGATAATGACTCCGGCAAGGGAGTTACACCACGCTGTTTGGTTTAACTGTGGGGCTGGGAGAGGGCCCACTGGAGGATGAACACTTGAACCCAATCAGGACTCTGCCAGCAAGAAAGACCAAATTGATGTTGAATAGTGGTAGGTATGTTTCGGCGGCCACTCTTCCAACATACACTCACTCAGCCAGTCATGAGTGGCAGAGATGGTGCGTAGAACACACTCAAGTATAAAACCTTGTTCAGAAGCTTTGCTTGGACCCAATAATATTTCTATTCATTTTATTACGATTAATAGATGAACGTTAGAACTATTAAATAATAGTTAAAGAATGCAAATTATCGGATTTAGGAAATGATATAGTTGTGATTCATTCTGTAATCCAAATAATTCTGACCCTCTGCCTAAAAATATATGATTAATTCAGTGGTGAAAGCATGAGGAAGAGTCTCCCACCTTTAAAAAGCTGCCATTATTTGCTTCTCTGGCAATGCCATCATTAACTAGAAACTGTCACATTATCCATTCGTGTCTTCATACAAAGAATTTTTCTCTAATTTATTATCTTTCAACTACACGGATAATTTTAGGGTTTTGGCCTATGGAGACACTAATACCTGAATAGTTACTGTTTCCTTCTTTGAAGCCAAAGAGCCTTGGGAATTGTTTGGGGGTGGGTGAAGGAAGTGTTTAAACATATAATAAGGAGAAGAAAAGATATGAGGTTAACCCTGAATGTATCTTTTCAACTTTAGATCCTGTTTTAAACCCCTCCTTGAATGAAGTTGAGTTTCATTGTATATATTAAATACACAGTTAAATTTAGGCATTAAGGTAATAGTAAAATAATTATTATAATAAACATATTTATTGAACACCTAAGAGGTTCTAGGCACAGTACTAGTTGTTATCTATATCTATATTTATATATCTATATCTATCAAGAGAAAGTTATACAGTAATATACTTGGATAGTTATATATACAATCTACAGTTTATAATCACATCTCTAGGATGAGCTTATGTTCATTTTACAGAAGTATATTTAATATAATATGAATCTCTTTGGTATTGTTATAAAGAAACTCAAGGCTCCCAATTAAGTTTGAGAGACTGTTTGAGCTATTTGTATAAAAACAATGATAAAAGAAAAGACTCCAGCTAAAGTATAAAACTAGCTGAATTTTAACTTCCCCTAAAAACTCATCTCAAAACATTGTTAAGCTACTTAGTATACGTGTCCTGTGGTCACTGTGTCAATGATTTGGCAAAATGTGAGTGATCTTGGAAAAGTCATTGAACTAATTGAATTTTCACATATAATATTTCATAGTCTATAAAATAAGACCAATTAGAGTTGCTCTATCAGCTTTGTGGAAGGTGAAATGAGAATTCTTAATAGGAGAAGAATAATCTTTGGAGCCAAATGGTCCGGGCTCCACTAGTTCAGTGGGGAAAGCACTATGTACTGGCATTATCTGCAATTTTGGACCTGAGCCTGTTATCTTCATCTGTAATATTTACATTTGGTTGCCAGTCTCCAAGATGGTTCCCAATGAACCTCATCTAGTATTCATGGCCTTGAGTAGATCCCTCCTATATTAAATAGTGTTGACCAGTGTAACCAATAGAATATTGCCAAAGTGACTGTGGGTAGTTTAAGAGGTTGAGTCATAAAAGACATTGAAGCTCCCATTTTGCTTGCTTAAATTGCTTCCTTTGAGGAAGCTAGCTTCCATATCATAAGGAACACTTAAGCAACCCTGAGGAATAACTCTAGTGGGGAGGAACTGAGGTCTCCTGCCAACCACCACCACCAACCTGTCAGCCATAGAGGTAAATCCTCCAACCCTAGTCAGGACTTGAGATGAATGCAACCCTAGCCAGCTATTTGACTGCAATTGTCATAAGACAGTATCAGCCAGAACTCCCCATCTAAGCTGCCCTTAATTCTTTACCCACAGAAACTATGAGAGACAATGTGTATTGCTGGTTTCAATCACCAAGTTTTGAGTTAATTTGTTAAGCTGAAAGAGATAACTAACAGGAAGAAGCAGACCTACCCTTAGTTATTGTGAGATTTAGAAAAAATGTCTCTACGTATATTTACACACAGTAAGGGCTCAATCAATAGATATTTTGTGGAGCTGGACGTTCATTGTAAACTATACCATTAAAATATAACATTCATTATAATATAGTATAAGCTATATTTATATTTTAATGCCTACTCAGAAAACACTTTTTTCTTTTCCTTTAAAACATTGCCTAGGACTTCACTTTACATGTAAGAGCCCAAGATTTTCAGGGGCAACTTCCAGCTCCAGGGATATGTCCCTAGCAACAGTAAGAACCTCAGGAGCATCTAGACTTTCTTGGAATGATGGTAATGTTGTGTTCTTCCTCTGTAGCTGATTGCAGAAATGTATATCATACAGTGTGGCTAACAGAAATCCTTCATCTACGAGGACAAACACTCATTAGACAATGAAGGGTCTCTGGATGGCACAGAAAATAGGCAGAAAGGAATTCTGGGGTAGTATTGATTAAATAAATTAAACATGAAGCCCACATTACCTCTGGGCTTTCCAGTTATGAGAGCCAGAGCATTCCTTTTTATTGTAAAGCAATAGTAACTGATTCAAATATTTCATTAAAAAGCAGCATGTTAGGATAATGTGTGCAATTTCTCTTCTTCTTGCCTCTATTTTGATACACTACCTATGACAATCAAAAATAGTTTATTTTTAAGGACTGCAAGTCTTATTTCTTAGAACTTTCACTTCCATTGGATTGAGTAATTTATGGATTTAAATACTGTTTCATTTTGGAGGGCTCCTTATATTTTGAGCTATTGTCTTCTCTTCTTTTGCCTCCTTATCATAATTATATTTTTTTAAATCTTCATCACTGTATCTCTGTCATTTACTGTAATAAGAAAAGCTATTGCTATTCATATAAGAGAGCAGAGAGCTACTTTAATCCTTGAAAGGGAGCAGCCACTGTATATCAGAATTCACCACCACCCTTTTTCCCCATTCATTCACTTGAAATCAGATTCTGGAATTTGTCATTGTCAGTATGAAAAGAAACCACCAGGCTGGTTCCAAGAGAACTGGCAAGGAACTGTGCAGGATATGCAGAGAGTCAGAAATCGCTGCCTCCCATTGTGTGACCTTGTGGGAAGCCCGTTCTCCCAGACACTTGAACTCATTAACTTCAGAACAGGGATTCTGCAGAGAAGCCAACGGTTCCCTTTTTTGTACACAGACGTCTTGATCTCAGAAGGCTGCTCACTACCCCCCTGATAGACAGCTTAGCACAGGGGAGAGAACATAAGTTTCTATATCAAACTCCCAGATGCACTGCAAATTGGTCTAGATCAGGTTACCTGAGTTCCTGCTGCAGAGCCCTTTGACTTGGGACAAGTCAGTTAACTTCGCCAGGCCACTGCGTTCTTATCTTCAAAATGGGGGAGAATATTATCTACTTCAAGTGGTTAGTGGAAATTAAAATACGATTATGCACATTAACTTGCAGCGCCAAGTCTTGCACATAGTACACATACTTTCCCCCCTTGTTTTCTGTTGATAAAATAATTCCCTAAGTATAACTTTTCAAATGAGCTTGTAAAGGAAAAACAGGCAAATGATAGAGAAATTGTTTAGAAAGCAATTTAAAATACCACACTATGTCTACCTACCCCACACTCCTCTATTCACACCAAAGATAAACTTCATCAATGGTTCTGTGCACATTCTCTCCAATTTTTCCCTTATCTGTAAAATAATTCATTTGTTTTTATTTGTATTGTTATTATCACCATTCCGCAAATATTATTAAGGACTATCGTTGTCAAGCACACAGTATTTGGGGGAGAAATAAGACTAAGGCAACACAATAGGCAAAACCTTGACACAGGAGAAAAAATGAAGAACAAGAAATTACTTTGCAAAATTTTAAAGAGCTAAACCTCTCATAAGTTATAAATTGATACCATCATTCTGGAAGACAAAGTAGGCATTCACCTATCAAAAGCTTTATGCAAAATGTTAGTATTTTGAAATAGTAAGTCCATTTCTAGGAATTTATCTCAAACAAATAATTAAATGTGTATTTAAAGATTTGGTAATAAAGATAGGTGGCATAAAATTGTTCATAAAATCATAAAATAATAAAGAAAAAAGTATATGCTTAATAATAAAGGATTGAGTCAAGGAAGAGTAGGATATGCATTCAATAGAATGCAATGCAGGCATTAAAGCATTGCTATGTAAGTAATATTTAGCAACACAAAGACCGGTCCATTTTATATTATTTATTGTAAAAGCCAAGTAATGAAATAACACATAAAGTATAATCCCATGTGGGATATTTACCAATGAAGGAAGGAGTATTTACTAATACAGATTGTACATTAAAGTGCTAACAATAGATATTTTTAGATGTATATCTGATGTAACTTTTTCTTCTCTTAGCTTATCTATACTTTCTGGCGTTTTTTCTAGAAGTAAAAAGTGTAGCTTTCATGGCATTCCGTACTAGCTCCTTAGCCTCACTGCTAATGCAAGTGACTCCCCCTGACAGAAGTGCAGCAAGTTCAATAGTCTTGGCCTTCATTAGCAGTGGTTTCAGTATTCTCTCAAGATCTCTCTTCACAACTGCTTCCTCTTCCCACCACAGATTTGGGTGGGCATTTTCAAATATGATCAGAGCGATCTCCACACTACCGTCCGCTTTTCCCACCAATCCTTAATTCTACTACCAGCTTCTTCTGTGAAAGCCTTCTCTCAAAAAGTAAAGATCTGCTATGTTTCTTCCTTCAGCTCAAATGAGCACTTGTAGAGTGCTTGCCCATGGTGAGTTCATCATTATGTATGCATTGTGTGTGTGTGTGTGTGTGTGTGTGTGTGTGTGTGTTCTTATTTCACTGACCTCCCCCATTCACGGAATATACATTCCAGAAAGGAGCTGATGGGACTGTAGTTAGTTTAGGAATTGTCACACACAACTCCACGCAGAGTGTGTTGCCAATTCTTTCAAATCTACCTGAATTCGGTAACAGTAATCTTCTTTCAGATCCCCAATATTTTGCAAATCATATCCTTTGGGGGTCTGAACATAACTGGACCCCAATTTTAGACCAGGTTCTTATACTCTCACAGATTTCTAGAGCCACAGTAAGTCAGAAGGTGTGGTTGGGAATCTGTTTTAAATCTCACATGTCTGGGACAGTCTCAAAGCTGATTGGCTACCATCAGATAAAGGACTTCTAGGAAAGCCTAACCCCACAGGATGCCAAATGCATCTATGAACCAGCCAAATTATTGTCACTGAATAAGAAAAAATAATTTTTAACTAAGTAGTAACACCAGAACATTTATGTCAAGAAGACATAAAATGCTACTTAATAGAAACAACACTAAATTAAATAGAAATTAAAATTCTAGATGTAAAGCTGCCATGGGGTAACTTCTGACAAATCAATCCATACTTGCAAGTGCAAATTTCCTTATCTGTCAAATTAGACTTTCATGTAGTTCGACTTTAAGTGGTCTTCTCAGTTGAAAGAAACTGGTCTTCCCAGAATGAAACAACCACGTTTTACTGGCAGTGTCCATATTTAACACAAACCAAATGAATTCAAATACACTCTACACACCATCATTGCCAACTAAATTTGATTTGGAACTTAAAATTTTCAAGACCTATAGGTATGTAAAAATAAAAGTTTGTAACTTTTAACTACAGTACTAAATATTTTTATTTATAATATCTACTACAAGTATCAATTGATAACAAACAAAATCCAATTTACATAATTATTTTGGGCTAATATTTTAAAAATGAATATATATGGATATGTATACATTTATTTACATCTCTATAGCTTTAAACAGTGGTTCTGTTTTACACTGAAGTGTTTCATATGCAAGCTTGCTCAAATTTTGGATTAACCGCAGGTCTTAATTACCATTTAGGGAATGGTAATCCACATATGAAAGACATAGGAGGAAAAAAAGGCTTCAGTGAGCAAACAAATGTTGTGGTAAATGGTTCAGCAGTTCATAGTCAAAAGTTCAAGATCTTTTTGGATGGTGAACCAACTCATTCTGAATGCTTTCAATGGTGATTTTCATTTCTGTCTAATTAGACATCTATAGTGTATGACACTAGTCCTTTTCATTAGATCTACACACACATTTGCCCAAAGAAAGTGGTCCAGTTAACTTCTGTTACATAAAAAAATAAAAAATGACCGCTTTCAAAACCAGCTCAGCCTCCATATCCCTTTTCAGTAACTTATTAATTTCTGTGGCTTGATAACAAATCAAGACAAACTTAGTGGCTTAAAACAATTCTCATTTATGACCCCAAGTTTTCCTTAAGTCAGAAAGTCGGCAGGGCCAAATTTGGTTCTCTGCTTGGAATCTCACATTCAAAACATCAGCCAACTGTGTTTAAATCTGAGGCTCTAAGGCAGCGATTCCCAAGCGGTGGTACACGTACCCCTGGGGGTACGTGTTGGGCCATTCAGGGGTACGGGAAAATAATCAGTAACGGTGAAAAAACAAGTAGAGTGAAAAAAATGCAACACTTCAAAATCAGATCACAGTAGCAAATGATGATTCTGAGGGCGTGGCTATGAACCCTCCCACCAATCCTATTACACACAGTTTCAGAACTATCCACTTGCAATATGTCTAGACCTTCCCCAAATACATCTGTAGCCAGACTGATCGATCAGTTTAATTATTGACTGAGTAAATGTAAATGCATTGTCTTTAACTGTGATTCTCTTCAAGTAGTTTTTTTCTTTAATGTTTAAATACTTGATCCTCATTATCAATATTTAACTGTTACAAATATTGTAAAATTAAATCTGTGGTTTGTTCTTCTAGTGCAGTAACTTTTCTTTCCTAACTTACTACCTCATTTCCACTATCTTACATTAAGATAGGCACTGAACAAAAGGGTCAGCATTTAAAAAACCGCTGTTTTAAAAACAGGGGGTACAATTTATATAAATGGGTTTAAAAGGGGTACACAGCGGGGAAAAGGTGGAAACCACTGCGGGGGTGTGGGAAATGGGAATCACTTCCGACCACCTCAGGTTGCTTGGCAGAATTCACTTCTTCGTGTCTGTAGGACGGGCGTCCTCTTTTCCTGACAGCTCAGGACCCCCCACCTCCCCGAGGCTGCACACAGTCCCTCTCTGTGTCCTGTCTCAGACTCCTTCATGTCCCAGTCAAACAAGACCCCTCCTGCAGAATCTCCCTCACATATTGAAACACTGCCTTCCTCGTCTGCAATTAGCCAGAGAGAACGCTCTGCTTTCAAAAGCCTCCTCTAATTAGCTCAACCCACCCTGATAACCTCCCCATCTTCAGTCACCCATTAATAACCAGAATTATATCTGCAAAATCCCTTTTGCCACAAATTTAACAAAACATTGGCAGAGTTCTTAAAAAAACAAAAAGGTGTGGGGGGGGGGAGAGTGTGTTCACAGCTTCTAGGGTTAAAGTGAAGAATCTTGGGGAATTATCAAATTCTGCCTATCACAGTAGCAAAAGGCCAAGTGAATTCAATTTTATTGGAAGTAATCTACCCCATTTTAGACAATTCTAAGGCACATGGCAACTTTTTTGAGAGTGGTTGCCCGGCATGACAAATCTATGGGAAACTTTAATTTCTTGAACTACTGTATGACACATTTATTCAAAGGCCAAAAAATAATTTCTTGGTTTCAAAGGAAATGTAAACCTTATCTAATTCTATCTCTTTACAAATTCCCTTTGAGACATTATAATAATATAACATCAGCGCCATTTTATACATGAGGAAAGTTAGGCCTAGAAAGGTTATATAAATTGCCCAAGATCACCTACACAGGAAACGGTTCAGTCTGCTGTTATACCTAGGCATTCCAGAGCCCACATACCTAACCTGTATTTTATTCTATTTTTAAGAGTCAGAAACCCGAGGACAAGAAACCCACAATATTACAAGATACTGTCTTGTGACTTCTGACATCAGTAATGGTTAAAAAAAAATTAAAAAATTATTTGCCCTAACTTTGAATTTGTATTTTTATAAATACTACTAATTTGTCTAGTTCGGCCTTATGAAAAAAATAGAAAATACATTTCAATGTTTTTTTTTTTATATTTGGTGGACTGTCAAGATATTACATCACTTATCAAGATTCCCTTCAACCTTTCCTCCAGGCTAACTGTACCTAGCTACTTGAAGAGTTCTTTGTATGGTACAGGCTCCAAAAGCTTTACAAATCTAAACATTATACAGCTAGTCCTTAAATGTCTTCAAATGTATTCTGTCCAATGCAACCCAAAATACTCATTTTTATAATGATTATGAATAACAACGTATGGGTATCAGTCATCATAGGTCAGGTTGTATTGTATTATAGCCACCTCCTGCCAAATCTGAGATACTCATCCATTACAATGTATGCTTTTCTTTGCTGTGTTCTACATCCAGTGTCAATTATAAAGGGGGTTGAGCATCATAATCACTCAATGAAGATACTGAGAAGTTTCCACCTGAACACCTCCTTCACTATCAAAGGGACAGGTGCAAAGGGGTGTAATAATCTTGCATTGGTATTTAAAACATCTTTCTTGGCAGTAACGTACAGAAACACACACACCCCATGTGTACATGCATGTGTGCACGCGCACACACACACACTTTGTGTTCAAATTCATTAGCCAAAGTGAGCCATGTGGCCCTGCATAACTTCAAAGAGGTGTGAACACAAGTGCAACCCTATCATGATACCCTAAAAGAAGAGAAGTAGAATAGTGAAATAAAGAAAACAAAGTATGCTCACAGTAAGTCAGGTTATGCTGCTTAATGTATTTCAGAGTCTCTAAAGTATTCTTCTATTTAAAAAGTAATCTACATCACCTCTTATTTTGTTTGGTCCACTGCCTCCTGTAATCTGAACACCACCAACACAGCCCAGTCCTAAGTCAGTGTTCATGATAATCATTAATCATGTCACCATAATCCTCCCAGTCACCCAGCTCAGAAGTCTACAAGCTATAATGCCTTGCAGACTGCTGTTCTCCAATCTTCTACAAGATGACATCAATGAATAAAATAAATCTATACCAGTTTTCTGGTCTAAAGAATATAGTAAAGTTATGAAAAACAAAAAAAAATGAGATGAAAACACCATATAGTCCCATACTACACAATGCACTGCAATCAACACTAAAAAGAAAAATGGCACTTTTTCTGGGAATCGGAGGTTCTCTTTCCAAATCTGAAACATATTACAAAATCCACTTAAAGAAAAATGGATTTGCTGATTGTTACTCATCCATTCCCTATGCCGTCTGCCAGCAATACACCTCACTAAAATCGTAGGGCATCAATGAGCTATCCTGGCAGCCCTGCGTGCGTTGCTGTGACCGAAGCACACCCACTGTTCAACTGGGAGGGTTATATAGCTACAGTCTGGTGAATGATTCTAAGAAAGAAAAAGATAGAGAAAGGACGGATGGAAGGAAGGAAGGGAGGGCGGGAGGCAGGAGGGAGAAAGGAAGGAAGGGAGGGAAAGGAAGAAAAGCTACAAAAGGAAGTTTGGCTTTCTGATGAAGAGATAGAAATAAAAATTTTAGAAACTGGTTTATAGTCAAAGGCAAATTGGAAAACAAGTGTTTCTACTTCTAAATTGGCCTTTCCATGGGGACCATTTCATTTTAATTACTGTTCTGAACCAACCACAATGTAAAATGCAAACCACACACAGACATTATTTTGATAAAGTACTTAAGAGATACCTATACACATTAAAATAGAATTTCTTACACTGTGGTGTACGGAGCACCTTTCCTGGAATTACCTGGAGAGTTCGTTTAAGATTCAAATTTCAACTTCCCCAGGGAGGATGCCTTCATGCTAATGTTAGAAACACTGTTTTAGGAGACAGGTGAGTGTGAACCACAGTACAACAATTTCTAGAGACATGAACATCAGAATAATAGTAATCCGAGAATTTCTGGAAGGATTAAATAAATGGCATGCGCTCTGTAAAGCACAGCAACACCACGCAGACTCAATAAATGTTGGTGCCTTCTAAATAGTCTTCCAGAAAATAAGGATCAGTGTTTTGCTGTAAGACCCAAAGTTGTCATAAAGCCAGATGTCAATGGGCTGTAGACACTCCGCGAGCACGTATTTCATCAGTGCAGTCAGAGATGTGGGAAAAATAAATCACAAGTTTAAAGGATACATTCAGAGGAAAGTAAGCTTCTAATGTCTATCAATCCACCTTTGCTTGAATCTTTCCTTCATCTTGCTGTGCACTTGTTTTTCTTACAAAGCTATTTCAGTAATAACAGAATTTTACACCTGTATCATAAATTTAATCCAGACGTTTGAGTTCTCTATTTGAAAGCACATGCATAGTGCATAATTTGAAAGACTTTGCCAAGATCATTTTTAGAGCTCAGGAATGCTGCTCATGGTGATGTCTTAGTTTTGAGTGAAAACCATATAAAAACTGTAACACAATGTGTTATGTAAGTAAAGCCAAAATTGTGTCATGCCTGGTTACAAAATTTTAAAAATATCATGTGTACTATGTCCAAACACCCATCGAAAGAAATCATTTTTTGCCTAAGGAGATTGTTTTACATTCCCCCTCTAAACTAATGGGTAAAACTGGGGGAAGTAATGGAAAAAAGCAAAACACCAAGCTTCATGCAAAACATATATTCAGTTACTTTTGTGAATGGATTCTTTATACAACAAACACTTTATTTCCTATTCACTGAAATCTCACTTGTGTTTGATTACACTTTTCTGCCATGACTATGGCTCACTTCACTAGTAGTTGCTAAGGCATTCTGAATTCTGTGTCTAACATAAACAGGTATGAGATTTAATTTAATTTACAGTAGTTATTGAACAACTATTATGTTCTAGGTATTGTATAGTTATTCATTTACTCTCCTATAAAATAGAATAGCAATTTTCCTTCCAAATTATGTTTTACTTACGGGATTCTTGTCTTTATAGTTTGTGTGTGTGTGTGTGTGTGTGTGTGTGTGTGTGAGAGAGAGAGAGAGAGAGAGAGACAGAGAGACAGAGAGACAGAGAGACAGAGAGAGAGAGGGAGACTGACTGACTACCAAAGAAATGCTGCATTAAGCCTCCCCAAACCTTTTCATGAGCAGTGAACCAACTTTTGGTCTCATTGCAAAATGAAAGAATCCATGTTATGAATGTTTATTGAAGAATCAGACACTAAATTAGATTGTATAAAAATTTTTGATATGTGGATTTTCTCGGAAGCAGTTGCATGATTTTCCTTATATTTTAAAAATGTTTAGTGACACAAAAGTTTTGAGTGATGTAGATAAGATGTAGTGAAGTTTTTCAATATTTTTTGGCCGTGATATAGAGTCAGACATAGAATTTTGCATTGTGACCTGACATGTGAGTGCACATGTCTGCACGCACACATGCACCTGAAATAAGTTTCACAAAACCTTTCAGGCTGCAGTGTACTCTGAGGCATTTCTATTCTAAATATTAACTAAAAGAGCTAGTTGCAACCTACACGGTTTTACATCCCGGTAACTTTAATGCCATCACAATTAAGTGAAGTCTGGTAGGCAATACAGAAATCTCACAGACATCAAGTCATTCTCGACACCACCACATTCTCGAAGATTGTGCTGTCAATCATAATATGCAGCAAGGGCAAGAAACCCCATTTTCTACAGTGGCCTTGTCAGTGAGCAGATCCCTGTGACTATGAGCTTCAGAGGCCCAGTGGAGGCTGAGGTACTGGAGACTGAGGCTTTAATTGGGTTCAATGCAACAGACCTCATGAAATCCATTGCTCTTTCTTTATGTTTATGTATTCCGGAGAGGTGTCCTGCCTTTTTCGTGGTCTGAGTATCAAAATTATTATTTTAATTAAGAAAAGTTAAGGCTAATCTCCCTTGATTTTTCAATTACAATGTAGTTGGTGTGCCGCGCTGTCCATCATAGCGTACACTGCGTGGGCATTAGGCAGCCTGAAGCTTCCAGAAGGATCCACCACAGCCCTCAGCACAAATGATGAAACACCACCTTCTGCTTCTCTTTGATACAGTAACATCACAATACATGTTTCTATACTTGCTTCTTTGTTTTATTCATTTACCTTCGGTTGTGGGGGGTTTTTTTCCATCAATAAATTAAATTTGGAAGAAGCCCACATATACAAATAAAGCTTTTCAATATAGGAAATGTCAATTTTTACTAATAAATTGGCTGCTACTACTCCAAATGACTTACTGTATATCAGGGACTAAGCTAATGGCTTTATGCACATAAAAACCGACGCAGGAGGAGTATTAACATTAGTATTCGTAGGGCTTATTCTTCATGTATTGCCACATGTGGGTCTTGTGTCTTGGCCTTTGACAGGTGGTAGGTCTCTGTGAGTGTTCCTGGGGTCCCAGGGATGCCTCCTGTGTGACCGGAAGCGAACTGATTGCTGCTGGTATCCCCTGTGCAGTGTCATCAAGCCGTCCCTTGGGCTAACTGGGACCTCGATCCCCTTTCTCTCAGCCCCTGCAGATATCACAGCCTCTTCAGGCCAGCACTGAGGCAGCCCCCTTCCTTGCAAGAACAGTGGGAGTCACTTGAGTCCCTGCTGGCCCTGGGAGATCTCCTACTTCCTCTAAGATGTGCTCCTGAGCATTGCTCTTTGGACCTCACTGTTTAAAGCAGGGGTGTCCCATCTTGTGGCTTCCCTGGGCCACACTGGAAGGAGAAGCACTGTCCTGGGCCACACATGAAATACACTAATGGCAGCTGATGAGCTAAAGAAAAAAAGGTCACCAAAAAATAATCTCACAATGTTTTAAGAAACTTTAGGAATTTGTGTTGGGCCACATTCAAAGCCATCCTGGGCCACAGGTTGGACAAACTTGGTTTAAATAGTAGAATAGTTCTTTTGCATTTTGCTTTGAGCCCAGTCTCTCCTTAGGTTTTGTGTGTGTGTGTGTGTGTGTGTGGTGTGTGTGTGTGTGTGTACCTAGAATGGGTTAGGGTTAAGGATATACTCAAGGTAAGGCTACCACACTACACACAGACCAGTGATTCCCTCTTCCAACCGTAGCTCTAGGAGTCCTGCTCATCTGTCCATCCCCTTGTGGTGAAGTGGCTTCAGTTTTCTTTGGGGGGGCCTCTTTGGTTCCCCTGCATGCAGCCATCTGCAGCACTGCTCCCAACAGTCCTTCAGATTGTGGGCAATTCCTAACCATCAGCAGGCCCTCCTCGTGGAGGCTTCTCACAAGGGACTCTTTAGTCGTGACATAAACAGGCCTCTGTCCCCTTTCCCTGGTTGTCAGCTGTTTGTAAGGATTTCTCCTAGTCAAGACGGTCTTTCATTTCACGGGTATTTTCACACGTAATCTTCCAAACTATCTTCTGATTTGGATATTTTATCCTCATTTTAGGGTTGGCAAAACTGAGCCCCATCAGTTTCAAGTGCTTTTTCCAAATAGAAATGTGTTAAGTAAGATGTGAGCTGAGGTTTGCATCCAAGCCTGACCGTGCTTTGAATCCTGGGCCCCACCTTGTATGACCCAAGGAGCACAGTACGAGTTCCATGCATGACAAAAGCAAACAAGCGTTACTGTCCTTAGTGTTTAAATGTCAGTGGCCTATTTAACTGCTGAGTGCTTAGGGAAATACTTTCTTCCAGACCGCATGCTGGGTACTCAGGGTGGAAAACAATATGCTAACTTTCTAAATTATATTTGCTGTTCTCTCTAACAGGCTCTGTGTCCCTGCCCTCTCCCAGAACAGCTGTATCTCCTTCCATTTTATTCATCCTCGGAAGAAGCTCAAATCTATATTCTCAGCTAAGATCTCCCTCCTGAGCTCCAGACCAAAATGTCTAGCTACCTAATTAGCACATGCATGTGGAAACCCAGAGGCACAGCAAGTTTTATCTCCGGAGGAGGACTGCTTACTCTCTCACCTTCTTGCAGGATGTTGCACCTCTTTTGATTAATGTCACCCAGCCACAAAATGTAACCACGACCCAAACATTTCCACCTCTGTCTTTTTCCTGATTGTGCATTTCCAATCGGTCTCCGGACTGTCTTTTTGTTCAAATACGTCTCCTTTCCTTTCTGTTGATTTTTACAGCCCCAGCTGCGGCCCTCCCAGCTCCGCGTGCCCCGCGCTCTCCTGTCCGAATGCACACTGATAAGAGCGCACACTCAGATAAGCCCGTTCCCTCCCCGTGTCTGCTAGGGACGCCGAGAGGCCGCGTCGGGGTCTAATGTACTCAGAGCCTCTGGGTGCAGAGGGACGAGGCCGAAACGAGCATCAGCGCCGTGGCCCACCGCAGCATGGAGGGGAGGGGGGTCTCTGACGAGGAGACAGTGGGGCGCGGGCCACACCGCCACGCAGGCCGAGGAGCGCGTGTTTGTGTCTCAGTGGGTCTCGCTGTTCCGGAAAGACATTACTTTCTCTGGAGTTCATGAAGGTTCCCAGGGGTGGGGGTGCTTAGCAAGCTTTCCGACCCGGTAAGACCCTAAAAGCCGCACCCCTGGAAGTGAGAGTTCCGGAAATGCGGGGCCTCTCCGTCGTTATGGGGCGGGAGGCTGGACTGGCCTTCCATGCGCAGGGCCGGCGGCCGGACCGGCGCAGACGGCGCCACGTGAGAAGGGGCGGTGCTCGTCCCACACGGCTTTGGAAACCCCACTGCACACCGAGCCGGTGACAACCACGTGACAACCTCTGGACCTCCATCCCGTTTTACACAAACCACCGAATTGCATGCGCCAGTCTGAACTTCCCAGAAATGCTACCGCCTGAGAGACACTGAGGCAAAACTGAACGTGACTTGTTTGGAAATCACCAGGAACACGGCTCCACCTTGGAAAACTCCACCAACGCGGTCACGCCGGCAGCAGTGAGGGGGTCACGAGTGCCACACGCCCGCATCCATCCCCATCTGTAGCTGTGGCATTGGTGAGGACAGGCGAGAGCGTCTGACGGTTCATTCTCTCTGCACTCGGACCTAAGGGCCTCCACAGACTGAAACACGTATTACTACGATAACTTCTTGGCCTTTATTTTTCACTCCTACTGGGGGGCACTATTTTGAATCTTTGTTTTAATAACCTGTCTCCAATAACTTCAGGTTATTAAAGATAGTGCCACCAAAGTATCTTAGTGCTGTTCTGTCTGCTTTGCTTGAAGACTGTTTCCCTAAAGTTGATTCTAATATGACATGGTGTCAGAGGCCATCAGCATGTGGTCCCTGCTTACTTCTCTCATCCCTTCACTCCTCTGCAAATACCCTGAATGTCTGCTCAAATACAGGTATTTTCTTTTGCTCATGCTAATCTTTCTCTTTAGAATGACATTATTGTATTTATTTTCTGTTCCCAAACTCATCAAAAGCCTTTTCTTGACAGAAAGTGAATTATACATGGGTGTATCTCACATGCTTAGTGTTCTACTTGGCATATTAGAATAAATATCTCTGGTACCTGGCTAGCCAACATCCATCCTCTTTCCTGATATCAGCGTGATTCCTCCTTGGATAAAGTCTGGTGGGACTGTCGTCAGGAGCTTGGCACTACGCCAGCTCAAGGTAAGCCCAGGATCCAACCTGAGCCTACTGAAAATCACTGTCTTGAATTTCTGAGCTGAAGGGAGAAAACAAATAAAACTCTGAAAATAATTGGATTTTATCCATTTCAGACTCGGCCTCTGAACAAAGCACTTCTGTTATGAGACCATTTCTTCCCCATACTGCAAACTCATATAATACAGCGCCTCAGCATTATGAGGTTCTTTTCAGGAGGACTTGCTCCATCAATGCCCACCGCCAGCACAACAAAAGCCAAACCCGCAATGGCCCTGCATTCTCTCCACGTCCAGGCTCCTGACCTTTGCCCCTCCACCTCACAGTTGCATGACATCGGCTGGCCAAGCCAATCCGCGGTGCAGGAAGGCATCCTGCCCCAAGCATATCAGTTCCTAAGAGTTTCTAATACAACTTGGACTGTTTTTATATTTCAATACACTGAACTTTTTATTTTTTTTGCTCATGACATTTTCCAGTATAAACATGCATGGCACTTGTAACAGAACTCTATTAAAAATCATGTTTCATTGGTTATTTTATCCCACTAAGATTAACATTAGCCTTCCTTATAAAAAAGAGGACTTTTAACTTTTGTCATTTCTTCCGATGCCTGATGGTTTGTTCTCTAACCTAGTGTTCTGTTAGCGACTGGGGGATTGCCTAAGGCTGCACATTTAGCAATGATCTTAAAATATTTTTGTCAAGCCCAATAAGAGAGGAAGTCGTGATTCTTCTAATAAGGATGGCAGCATGAGTAAAAATCTTAACCCTGCTTCTTAGAGGTGGAAGGACTCACAGTGAAGTTCTTGTGGTAAGCTTCATAGCATTACCTGTAAATTGTAAGAAATAAATCAAGGAGGCTATGAAACGTGAGTGGGTCTAGATCTCAGCTTCTTTGCTATTCGATCAGCCAGTCAACTCCCACCGAAGGGGCAGGTGGAGCAGAGCACTGGTGCATTGGGACAATCATTCACAGGAGCACTTAATGATACAGAATACTCAGTCATAGAGTGCCTTACTCTAGAGATAAATTAGAGTATCAGTGTAGCATTAAAAATGTCATAAAGAGTATTCATAAAATTGGTCCCATTTTCTGGATAAATTCTAGAGAATTCAACTCTCAGATCCTCTTCCCTTTTGTTAAATACAAAGCAGAAATAAAATGGAGAAAATGAGTTTTCTCATTTCTTATAAAGGAAGTAGCTGGTGCGTGTCTGTGTTTTTATTGTGGGGCACAGGGGAATAGGGGAGGGGAGTATTATGAGGAAACATTGACAGCAACGTAACTATGGAAGGAAAGAAGAAAAAATGAACTTCAGTTTGAACTGTGAGAATTACAGTGCTATTTCCACAGGGACAATTTATGAAACCACTATTTGATTTCAACAAAGCAAGGGTTCCTCTTATAAAAGTTTAGGAAATCAGGAGGGAGAGAAATGAAATTAAGCTTAGATTTGCTTAATGAAACAATGTAGACATCGTATCCTGTTTCTGAAGGGGAAATCACATTTGAAAGGACAAACTATTACTAAGAATTGCAAATTAAGATATACCATTTCAAGAGGAAAAGGCCAAGCTAAGCAAATTAGAATGCTTCTATTAAAAGAAAAGTATTTTCTCTAAATACGTTATAATTGATAAAGCCAGGCTTGACTTCTACTGCTCCTTAAAGATATGGTCAAATAAATTTGTGAGCAGAATCCTTAAGAGGCCTAGATGTTTTTCCTCCCTTAAGGATATTAGATACTCAGTCCTACATTGTTTTATTCTCAAGTGAACTAGAACATGAGTGAAACCATTAAACAATAAATAATAAAGCTTCAAAAATGACGTGGGCAGTATGCCTTACATGTTTGTATAGTCTAAGGATTATTTTTCAGGTAAATTTTACCTGGTTCAAGTTTCAATAATAGGTGTACATAACTAGCAATGATATTATAGATAGGCTAACTGAAAGTCATGAGTGACATCTTCAGCAGGCCCCCTTCTCTCTAAATGTCTGTATACTAGCTGACTATTTTTAACAGCTTTACCTTGTCTATTAGTGGCATCTAAACAAGGGAACCGAAAGGCTTTTTCTTTAACAATGCCTCTGCAGGCAAATGCAAGCCACCTCTAATAGCGTGAGAAAAAAAAAGGGCAGCTATTTACATGTTGTATTCTTCAGCCTAATTTGTTTGTGCAGATCAATACTAATCTGCTTTTCTTTAGTTGGCATCCTGTAGTTGGTTGCAAATGCTAATTCGACATGTTGATTTCATTTGTCAAACTATGATAATGAGCGAGAGGAAAAATATTTCTGGAAAAAAATTCATCATTATTAATTGGACGCCCCCACTTCTCCCTGCCAACTGTAACTGTCTCGGAGGGTTGTTTTCTAGAACACTTCCCATTTGACCACGCCTCTTTCTCTCCTCATCTATAATGGACTCTTTGCAGGTTTTATTAACAAATTATTTAAGGAGTAAAGACACAGAGTTTACAGGTGGGACTAAGAGGTTGCCATATAAGAGGGGGTGGGGTAAGAATGAAAAGGAAGCCTCTAGGAATCTTGACCAATTCTCCAAACACCTAGTGTTTTCCTCGTTCTATTAGCACAGCACAAATGCTTCTGTATTACAGCATCTACAGTTAGGTGTTAGATGCTCTGGTACTCTCGGAATCCGATTATAAAACTAGAAGTGTCTTCCTTCAAAGATCTGAGCTCATGACTTCGCACTCAAATCCAAACTGTTTAGCCTAGCTTTTCCACCACTAGTCTTCTCTCTGGCCCATTATACCTTATCTTCAACACAATAATCAACCATTCAGTATCACATCCAAACACCTACAAATCTAATTATATCAATGTATTCAAAATCTCCAAATTAACCCTCAACAATCTCAGTATCTCTGTTTCTTTTACCCCATTCCTTATACAAACTGGTTGAATCCACAAACATTTATTAGAACCTAATAAATGTTAAACACAGTGCTTGGAGTATAAAGATAAAGTATACATGGTTTCTACCCTAATGGACTCCTGCTCACTGGTCAAGGTAGACCAGTAAACTAAAAGTCCCAGCACAGTAAAAGTGTAGAGGATGAACAAGTTGAACTTAGGACAGTAGGAGAAAGAAATTCAATTGTCGTTTCTATCTGCTGATATTTTATGTAGCTTTCAAGTCCAGGTTGAAAGCTTAAGACTCCTTGAAACTGAGTTAAGGCAAAATACCACCTGACCCCAATCTTTATTCTCCAATTTCTTCCTGAGCTTTATTTCTCATCATATCTGTTACTTCTGCCTGAAATTGTTTTATGTATTTATTCTAATTTATTGTGTGATTCCTCCATAGATACAAGATTCATAAGTGCAGTGATTTTGTACTGTACAACACTTGCTTATTTATTAACTCATGTATTCAACAAGTCTACATTGGGTACCTATTCTGTGTGTCCCACTTTATCCCCAGAATCTGTGCTTACAAGAGTCTCTGGTTATAATAGGTCTTCAGCAAGTTTCTGAGTGTTAACAAATGAAGGAAATATTAGGGAAGGAAGCTACCCCCAGATGCATTACAACCTCTCTCCCCTCTTCTCACAGAACAAATCTCGGTTTCTCTTCTCTGAACTTCTTTTTGGTATTGTATTTCATTTTATTTACTGATGCACTAGTATGTCTCAGTCACCAAATCATGAGCCCCTGAGGAGAGGGAGTAGGACATTCACATTTGCAATTGTACACAGCGTCTCACTCATTGTAGAAATGAATGGCCGGGCATACCAAGCAGAAATTGAGATCCACTTACTTATGGAGGAAATTTAGTCTATTTCTTATACCTGAGAGGCTATAATTTCCCATCTGGCATCCCACAGGCTTTGCCACTGAACTCTTTTTGTCTCATCCAAACATGACTATAGAGTTTAGATGTAGCCTTTCCTGAAGCAAACCTAAATCACAAAATTTCAAATTAATAGAAAGGAGGAAGATTAAACAGCATTAAAAGAATTGCTCTAAAAGATTTTTCATTGTGAAATGGAGCTCTCTTTCTTCTGAATAAGGGGACCTTCTAGTGTAATCAAAATATGTATCCATTTTCCAAAATTAAATGTTAGCATTTTCTGGAACAAGTTTTCAAGGCCATATACATTGTTGCAAATAAATGTGTATGCAAACTCTTCTCCCCCAAACTCAGTTTCCTCAAGCACATTCAGCAAAGAAAAAAACATCTACCACTGGTGAAGCCAGGAGCTACCACCAAATGTTCAATACAGTAGGAAAAAAAAGTTATTTTTGCCAATGAATCAAACAGCAAGTGTTGGTGTTTGGCATTATTTGGGGATTTCTGCACTGGTCCTCTGTCCGTTTTCATTCACTCCTCCTGTTGTGCAGATAACAGAAGCAAGGAAACCATTCATTCATCATGGAAAGAAATGTGAAGGTCCTATTTATTTAGGGGAGGCAGGAATTATTCCAAACATTTATCTTTTTGTCTCCTTTCCTTTGGCATTGCCATGGCTGTTCAGGTCTTCAGAGTTGCAGGGCTACCCCAAAAGGGCCTTGAACTCAACCCAAAGAGAGAGAGAGAGAAGGATTCTAGCATTTATTTACCATAACCTTTATGTTGAGCCCCATGCTAGGCCTTTAACAAATATCATATTGTTTAATTTTTTAAATAATCCAATTCAACAGCCACACAATACATGGAGGAGCAGAAATGTAGAATGGAGGAAGGAAATAAAGAAACACAAAGGAGAAGGAATATGGGTATATGTTGTACGAAAGGAAGAAGGTAGACTATCAGACACAAGCCTCATGCAATATTAAAGTGAAGTCTTAAAGCCAAATCAAACTTAATTCAGTACCACCTAAGTGCTTGGCACTGTGCTAAGTATTACAAGCACAAAATAGGACAAACAAACAAGTAAAGTTTGTGTAGGAAGATGGATCTTGATTTTAATTCCAACTCTGCTTTAAAAACTACCTAATGATCACAGGCACATTGCTAACATCAGATTGCATAGACTCAGGGTCTTCACCCAGAACATCAAGATAGCAATATCCCTTCCAAAGCTTATTACTTATAATAAAATGACATAAAACACACAAACAAAACATTTAAAGGAGTGTGTAACACACACATTTGAATAAATTGTGACTAGAATCAAAATCCTAGTAAATCAGCATATTTGAAATGAAGCATAACGTTTTTTAAAATGACGGGTATCCATCTACTTGGTGAAAATACCTGATTCGCCAAGTTAGCAAACAAAGTAAAAGAACAGAAAACACTTCATCGGTCTCAATTTCATTGATCTTGCTCAACCCTAGCAGATAAAATATTAGAAGCAGAACATAACTTCTTACTTGGACTTTTATACATTTTTTTTTTACTTTTACCAAGATTCTACATTAGAAAGAGCCATGTTCTAGAATAAATCATGAGATTAGAAAAATTCACAAGAAAACACAGATCATTATTTAATAAATTCCTTCCTTTTGCAATAGGTACTGACCATATCAACTAAATCCCCAAGACATGCAGCTCATATTTTCAACAGCAAAGAGCCCAAATGAAATGCAAATATTGTTTTGTAACTTCTGGCATCAATGCCCCAGAATTTTTTAGAGGCTAGAAACTAAACAGCCGTTTCCTAGTATCCAACAAAAATTCTTCCCTCGGCTTCTTTGGCTTAGTTCCATGTCAAAGACATTAGGGGTTGAGACCCTAAACTGCTGCCATGACCCAAACTTCTGTTGAAGCACTCTCTCTCCGGCATTGCACCAGAGCAAATGTAAGAAATCACCTGCAAGTTTATTTTTCAAACAACGCATGCTCCGAACAGTTTGAGCTGCACAAGGGTACTTTGTATGGAAGTGGAATCCATTTAAATGCTTTTACCGAAAGGGCTCTGCTTCTTTCCCTACAGAAATTTTGAGCACAAAATACATAACTCAGAATTCAACAGACAACCTCAGAAGATGTCCAACCATACAGGGCATTTCCTATTTAGTGAGTAATAGTCCCCAAAAGGTAACCTGCTGGTCTCCAATCTCAGTGAAATTCAAACAAATGGCTTTCTGACTGGGGAAAAAAGCCTGAAACTTAGGCTAAAAAAAATATTCTGATGGAAGACTAAATATATAAGAGAATGGCTCCACAACCTTATGAAACGTCACCTAAATGTTTGTTAAATAGAAGGAAGATGTTTAGAAGGGAAAGATCATTTAAATATAACTAACACCTTTCACAGGCTGTACTGTCCTGTTTAATTCTCATATTAATCCTATTAAAGTAGTTTTTGCTGGTTGTTGTTTCAGAAAGAAAAAATTGAAGACAAAATGTTTGACTATTTTTTCCAATCCTATACAGGTAAAATATTGGAGACAAGACAGAGATTGTAATTTTTGTAAAATTTTGCTTTTACAAAGGTTCTATATAAAGAAATAGGCCAACTTTTTTTATTAAAGCATGAGATTAGAGAAATTCACAAGCTGAATCATATATATTCAGTTGTCCTTATTTTGTGGCATTTTTGCAAAAATTGGAAAAATGATTCACAAGAGAATACACAAAGCATGCGCATAAGGCCCACTCTAAGTCTAGAAGACCTTAGTCACAAGTAAGGAAACCCCAACTGAATGTTAGATGTGGGTTCTAGTTTCAACCCTGCACTAAATCTTTGTCAGGGGGTTTCATGTTTAAACCTCTTGATGAAACGAACCGATCTGCAAAGGGGACAGGCAACTTAGATAAGGAAGCAGTGGGCTCTAGTGCTCATGTCTTCAGAGGCTTTATCCTCAGAGACACAGGACCAAATCTTACTGTGCTGCTTACTAGGAATGATGCCCAGGAGAAGTGACCCTCTGTCTACATATAAGCCTCACTTTGCTTCTTTGGAAAACAAAGATGGCAGACAGTAAAGAAACCATTGATTGCATTGCACTAGGGAGGAAATGAGAACACTTACAGAAGTGTTGAAGGAGAGGACTGCCCCATGCAGGTGCAGTGAGCACCCCACAAATGCCAGCTAGTAAGACTGGATGGAATCTACATGTCACTTCACTTCCGGGATTTCTGTGAGTTTAAATTTGGTGAACTCACTCATCATGGCCCAGGATTCCAAAAATCATCAAAGCAAGTCAGTGAGTCTGACACGGTGACAGTGTCGACTTGGCCATTAACCCCTCAGTGTTCACTGGGATATCTCAGGAGGAGCACTTTCAGGAAGAAATAAGGGGTGGAGTAGACAGAGAACTGACTTGCAGAAAAGGTGAAAGCAGCAGCTTTACCTGGATGTGAAGGCTCCGTGCTGCCTTTGCAGAAATTGAGGGCGTGGCGGGCGTGAAAGGGACAGTAATACGTGAGGGGAAGGTGTACCAAAGAATTAGCACAAACACCAGAGAAAAAGGCAGACAGTTCTCTGCAGTGAACTTCAAATGACACAGCTCTTTGGGAAATAATTAAAAATAAAATAAAATAATAAAATAAAACATAAAACATGCAGTAAATGCTTTTGAAAGTGAAAAATAGCTCAAAAGTGAGAGGTCGGCTATCAGGGTTACCACAGACTGTATCTGGTCATCAGAAACTCACCTGAGTTAAGAAGGATAAAATAATATCTTTCGTTATGTCCATCCTTGGGGTGAGGTTCTACACTCTCCCAGAACCGAGTATTTTCTTTATAACCCTTCTCCCAATTGTAGTTATTTTATGCTTGCTATTTTTTCCCAGAATAATGTAAATTCCATGAGGTTAATTAAGCACATGCCTTCTTTCATTCCTGTTAGCATGAATTAATGGCATTTCCATTTATTAAGCACTTTCCTTAAAAGCATCCTATGTTAAATATAGCATCAGTTCTGTTATCTACCTTACAAAAAGATACCACATACAAAATTAAGAAAAATACCATAACATAGCTAATCCATTAGACCTTTTTATTGTATCTGAGATAAATGTCAGAACGTCTCCTCTTGTGCCTTGCATGGCAAAAGCCCCCTACTGCAGAGGCAACCACTCTGATTCCTATCATCATAGATTAGCTTTGCCTAATATTGGACTTCACATAATGAAATCATACAATAGGTCCTCAGGGTCCTCAGGGTCCTCAGACCACACTTTGAGAACAGCTTGGGTAGACACATGATTATCTTTAGAAGACAATGCCGAAGGTTTACCGAAATATGTGTATATATTTTCATTTTTAATTGCCATTTATAATTTAGAGGGTCTGGCCACAATCTTTATCTTGTTAGTATAGATAATTTTCAAAAAAGTTAGAACCCCATTGTCTTTTCCTTTGACAGGTTTTGATTCACGTTTTGATTTAAAACTTCCCAGAATAAAAGACACATGGATAATCTGACTGTTGATAGTTTCAAATTGATTGGTTGATATATTTTTATTATCTTGGACTTGGAAAGCCATCCTGTTCTAACTTTTTCACACATACCAAAGCCTGGTTTTTCCAAAAAAGAGTCACATTCCCAAGAAAATATTAAATCAGCAGAGCACTGAGGCTTTGAATCCTCTATTTTTTAGAAAAGAAAATTGAGATGAGTAAGATTAAATGACTATTCCTGAATTTTAGTGAATAATACCCACTACCATTGCCACTATAACCTTTTCTACTACCACCATTACAATGAGTTATTACTAATACTAGCATGTTTACCTCCATTATTACTGAACCTCGGCTGTACGAATGACAACACTACTTTAAATATTAATTAGGCTTTATTACATTTCTATACACTCTGTTATTATTTTCATAGAATATTTTACTTCAAACGGGGTCTATTATGCTACTAGGTCATTAGCCATATGGAGGCACTAAAAATACCAAAATTACATACAGTATTCCAAAGTATCCTCACCAGATTCTGTACTCAGCTTCCCCCCCCCCCCACACACACACACAGTGGCTTTTTGCTCACTTCCTAGGACTAATTACAAATGACCCCACTTAAAAGCTTGGCTCAGTAGAATGGCTGTTATCAACAAGACAAGGAACAACAAGTGCTGGAGAGGATGTGGAGAAAAAAGAACTCTGGTACACTGCTGGTGGGAGTGCAAACTGGTACAGCCACTGTGGAAGGCAGTGTGGAGGTTCCTCAGAAAATTGGGAATGGAGCTACCATACAACAAAGCAATCCCCTTTCTGAGTATCTACCCTCAGAATTTGAAAACCTTAGTCCACAAAAACTTACAAACCCCAATGTTCATCGCAGCACTACTCACAGTGGCCAAGTCATGAAAACAGCCAAAGTGTCCTTTGATAGATGACTGATAAAGAAGCTGTGGTGCATGTACACAATGGAATATTACTCAGCTACAAGAAAAGATGAAACATTGCCATTTGGACAACATGGATGAACCTTGAGATCATGATGCAAAGTGAAATAAGCCAGACAGAAAAAAAAAAACCAAGAAGCATATGACTTTACTCATATGCAGAATATAAAAATGAAAGCAACAAAGACACAAAAAAACTCATGGACACAGCCAGTAGTTAAATGACTACTGGAGGGCAAGGGGGGAGGAGGTGGGAGAGGAGGGAGGGGGGAGTCAAATATATATGGTGATAAAAAGAGAACTGACTCTGGGTGATGAACACATAGTGCAACACATAGATGATGTGCTGTAGAACTGTACACCTGGAGCCCATGTAATTTTTACTAACCAGTGTCACCCCAATACATTTAACAATAAGAAAGGGGAAAAAAGCTTGGATCAAAAACTTATTTACAGCTTATTGCCTTATACATAAGAAGCCTCTTTCCATTTGTGTTCTAGGTTGCCATTACAAATGACCACAGACGGGGAGGCTTAAGATAATGGAAATTTATTCCCTCACAGTTCTAGAAGCGAGCACTCCAAATCCAAGTGTCAGCAGGTTTGAAATTCCCTGAAGGCATTTTGAGAGGACCCTTTCTTGCCTCTACCAGTTTCTGGTAGCTCCAAGCATCCCATAGCTCTAATCTCTGTGCCTGGCCTTTTTCTCTGTGTATTTCTTTTCTTCTCTTCTTATGACATTGGTCATTGAATTTAGGGCCTATCCAATTAATCCAGGATGATTTCATCACAAGATCCTTCACTTAATTATATCTCTAAAGATGGTTTTCCTAATAAGTTCACATTCACAGATACCAGGAACCAGGATTACAACTGGGGTATATCTTTTGGAATCCCTAATTCAACCCATAACACCACTGATGAATCAAATGCATGTACACATGTGTCTACAACTGCAAACACCTGTGCATCAAATCACCTGAAAACTGAGAGGTGAGTTGTAATTCAGCTGATTTTGCTAGAGTGGAAGAACAAGTAATGATTAGGGAGAAAAGAAAAGAAAGAAGTAGACATTGAACATTTTCCTCCTTCAGCAAAATTTACTGTTCCAATATTTTCTGAACCATACATGCTGAAATAATAAAATTTTCAAGACAAATGAGATTAATTTTAGATACAATTAAAATATACTTACAGCCATAAAAAAAGTCTTTTCTTCCTATAGATAGGTTATTTGGAAAATAGTCTTCAACAAACATGCTTTGTCTTTCATTTTAAAAAGCTTTGCTACTCCAGTCCAGAAAAAAAAATAAATGAATAAACAAATAAATAAACCCTTTCAGTGGAAATATTTATAATGATGCTTAAATACTGCTTTATTTTTACTTACATAATAAATGCTAATAAAATTTAGTTTTCATGTTTTCTGATGGATTTGGGTCTTTTTATGGTACAAACTAATGTCCTAGGAAAGAAATTCCAATTTATAATATTGTTCCCAAGGAAAATAGGAGTCAATTATTATCCAAAACCCAATTAGATAATAAATTTGGGGGTGCTTGTACTTTTTTCCAATTAGAGAAGCATAGTGCCTTTGAAGCTTATTGAAACAAAATATAGACCTTTCTACTTGTCAGAGCACAGAGGCGACTTTTGGGTTTCTAGCACCTTTAATGGATAGTCCTCTGTTCTAGAGCTTTCCATTAAGTGAGCAAACAAAACATATTCCTCTGATGTGCAACAAATGTCTTTGGCTCTGGCTTTGGTAATGTCAGTATTCATATTCCACAACCCTAGACTCAGCTCCCAAATTCCTCCTGTGCCAAGAGAACTCAGCTCCATTTTCAGCCTTTCTAGATCCCAATAACCTTATAGGACCAACTCACTCTTAGCTTTTCTGTGAAACTTTTCTATCTTGACCCTTCTGTTCATTAATGAGTATCCCTCTAGAGTGTTCCATTGATGTGTTTTGACCAAAACATAAAAACAAAATGAAAATAAGCTTATTGACCACTGGCTATAGTCAAGGAAGTCTGTCATATTAATACAAATATGAACACATGTTTTTCTCAGGCTTTTATGTTTATCTGAATGCAAGTTGCTCAATAAATATGGGCTTTTTAATCCAAAATAAGTAAGTGGCTATGTAAACATGTTCAGGTGCAGATTAAAATATGTATTTGAAAATCAAGAACAAGCGAAGGGAGAGTAATTTAAACACAATTAACTTCTGCTTCTAATAACTGTTAGGCAGAAACTTAAACTTAGAATCACTATTGACTGCTAACCCCAGAGGGTTTGTACCATCCCCTTGACCCAGAAATAGAATTGCTCCAGCAAAACCGAGACCACTGGGCAGCAGTTACAGTAGAGAGTCTAGTGAAAGGAGCTCAGTTTTCATGAACTGAGATTTGTACGGTGTTCTATCTCTGACTCTTGGTCACTGAAGCTTGGAATCCATGCAGGAAGTTGGCTGTTTTATTAATTATGATATTCTTAGAGTTAAAACAAACTAATCTCTTACTCAGAAGGTGAAAATGGAAGAAGATAGGGAGTAGAAGCAGAGAATAATTATCTTTGTCTACTGTATGCATTTTTTTACTGTATTTAGAAAAAATAAATTAAAAATCAACTGACTCTGTCCTAGTCTCCATCATATTCTAGTTGCTGAGTAGGCAGAAATTAGTAACATCGAAACTTGTCATTATGGTATTATGGTGAGTAGAGTTTGGCAAAGTCCAATCTAAACCACCTTCATTACCAGGCAGGTAACTGCAGCTACCTCTCACCTGGTCTCCTGGTTCTCCCCATAGCCCACGATTCATACAGAAGATAGAACAATGTTGTAAGAATCACATAATAGACAATCACTTTTCTCCTTCAAGCACCCAATGGACTTGCCACTGCGATCATTTTTAATTGTAAATGCTTTGTCATGGCTTCCCAGTTCCTACACAATATGGCCCCTGCAAATTTCTCTGGCCTCATTCAGAACCTCTTCACTAGAAACAATAGAAGCAAAATCCCAGAGGATTTTGTCCTCTCAATTAAAAAATAAAGAGAGTTATCTGATAGATTCTAGATTAGCTAGGTATTTCCAAAAGGTATCTGCAACATGAGCCATTTGAAATAAACATTTTATTTAAAATATTTAATGAAGAAATGTGAGCAAGCTTAAAAATCACTCCAGTGGACCTGGCCCATACATATTTTCTTAGGGAATTTGTAGGGGTGACAGAAAAGTGTTTTGAGGAACACAAGGGGTAGAAGGAGGATTCAGGGTGCTCCCATGCATAGTCATCACATCTTCTAATTTATTACCATGTGTACTACCACAACTGCCAAACGAATTACACTCTATGTCAGGCCTTAAGTGGGTTTTCATCATCCTGAGTTGGCCAAGCACCAGAGCAAAGCACATTTAAGAGAACTGCAATTGGTCGTTAATATTTAATGTGATATAGAAGCTGGTGTTCTTTAAAACAGAGACAACCCACCCTACCGATGAAAAATTAAATTCACTCTAGTCATTCTGCCCTTTGAATCAGAAACCCTGCACTGAGAGGTTTTCCTGCTGAAGAAACGATGATTCAACAACATGGAAAGAATTTTCTCACTGGGAATTCCTGGTAGGATGACTCCTCCCACCTTTCGCTCCTCTAGCAAAAAAATCACAAATCAGACCTCTGCCTGATTCCATTTTCTGTTTCTACTTCAGTGAAATTTGACTGGAATAAATTAAGAGATGGTAATGTCCTAAAACAACTCTTCCTTGAAAATGATTCGGCCAATATAGTGCAAGTATGTTTATCAGAATACTCATTACATAAGGTATCCTAGAAACAAAACAGTATTCTGTAGTCAAAAAAGTTTGCAAAATACTGTAAATACACGCCCCGCTTAGAATTCCAGGATGTACTTGAACTTTTAAAAGGCTAAAAATTTCTCCAGTAAAGAATCCTGCCTAACTTTGTTTACCATAGCATTCTAACCTTGACTGAATATGCACTTTTTTCATGCTGATTGACAACTGAAATACAGTGACTAAAGAATTTCAGGAGGGGTAAGATTTCATACTGGTCCAATAAATTCATGCTAAATTCTTAATCACCTGCTCCCAAATTTAAAATGCTAAATTTATAACTAATGCCAGACATAAATGCCATCACCTGTGCAAATATCCAAAATGCAGATGATTTTGTCCTTGCCTTAAGGATTATAAAATCGTCACCTTAGAGGAAGACTAAAAACATGTTTGATATCAATGACTTTGAAAAATATACATGTCCATAGTTAATGGAAAGGATCCCATCTGTATCTACAAGGAAAGATCATTTACACCAGGCACGTGCAACCTGCAGCCCAGGACAGCTTTGAAAGTGGCCCAGCACCAATTCTGAAAACACTGTTAAGATTTTTTTTATGACCTTTTTTTTTTTTAAAATAACTCATCAGCTATTGTTAGTGTGAGTGTAATTTATGTGTGGCCCAAGACAATTCTTCTTCCAACGTGGTCCAGGGAAGCCAAAAGGTTGGACACCCCTGATTTACACCTTACCTTCCACAGATCATGGTCATACATGTGGCATCGCAGGTTCATCTGAAGAAACTAACTTAAAGGCTTGAGTTGCAGGGGAAGACCACTGATACCCAGTTGTTCATAATTAACAGATCATTTAAATTCCATTCTCTCTACCTTAATACAGCACTTCCAGTTTACCTACTGAACAACACCCAATTGTTTAGTAAATATGGGACTGTACGGAAAGTTTGAAAGCTTTAGTTATAAGAGCTGTAGTAGGGGGAGTGGCTGGATGTCAGTGCACACACACAGTACATCTACGGCATTCCTGAGTCCTAATGGTATAAAAAAAAATAATAAAAAAAAAAAAACCTTGAGAATGTTCCTCCAAAACAGAGAAAGCTGTAAATATTAAATTTTCAATTTTCAATGGTCTAATTTTTTTGTAAAATGCAAATTTTCTTAAGCACTGAGACTCCTTCATAGATATCATTTCTCCATGGGTGAAAGCAATTCATAGTGACAGATAATTGTAAAGGGGCTAAGTACAGAAAGTGGGGATTCTCTTATTTTACATTTAAGCTCACAGGACTGGATGGACGAGGGGCCACATGTAGATTTTGAGAAGAGGGGTCTTCACAATGGGCTGCATGAAGCAGCCTCAGGCAGCTAGCATCTTAGAACATGGAGTGGGGGTGGTAAGCATTGAGAGTTTGGGTCCCCTATCCTCATTTCAGAAAAGGTGCTTCAGCTTTTCAATCCTTTTTCATATTAGTAGCTTCCTTTAAGATTTCACGTGCAATTAAAACAAAAAACTTCTATTGCACTGATAGATTTTGGATCCACTGGCCCCAGTTGTTTACACATGAAGAAAATGGAGCCAAGAGAGATGAAGAGCTTTGCCCAAGGACATAAGTGGCTTATGGACTGCAGAGTGACACAGCCATGACATCTGTCCTCCAGTTGATCATTGCCTGTCACTGTATAAACCTTCATAGTTCCCTATGAATCTCTAGAGTATCTTCCCCAATGGCAGAACCAAGACTATAACTGATATCTCACTTGAATTACAAGCCTGTGAGTTGTTCTCTACTACTGCCTACCTAAGTTACTGAGACTTCTCAGAAGTGACATAGAAAGCCCATCAGGGATGGGAGAAGTCACAGCATTTGCCCTTACAGCTTCTGGGTAAATGCCTTTATTCTCCCACCATAATGCCCTTCTAAAATAACTCCATTCTATAAAAGGTAGCCAAAACTCAGCTCAATGTGATCAGAGATCTCAGACACTGAAATAGAAAGTGCTTCTCTCTTCTTGGCAATCGGATACAGGAAGGGTGTTCTACATAAAAAAAAAATTTATATATATATATATATATATATATATATATATATATATTCTCAGAACTCCACTGTCTACCAGAGGTTTAATATGCTCCTGCTCTACCCACTCACTCCATCAAAGCAAAGCACAGAACTTTGAAGATTAAGATGACATGAACTGAATAGGAAAGAAAAAGACCAAGTGTTACTCTCAGAAGAACAATAGTAAATTCCTCTCTTCGGAGTCCTTCCAGTTCTGCAAGCTTGACCTTCTTTTCCCTGTTGACTCCCATTTATTTAACTCTTCTGGGGTTAGCCATGAATGCAGGGAGAGCATATGAAATGCAAAAGCTGTTACTTCTAAGCTTCAATATCCCCGCACTCTGGGGCCCGGGAAAGATGCCCACTTCAGAGAAACTCCCGTGCGAACTATGGTGGCAGCTGCGGCAGGTGACGTAGCATTGGTATTTGTTCTGTATCAAATACTCTCCTCCACGACACAGGAATAATTCAGAGAGAGGGGAGGGGAGAGGGAAAGAAACCGGAAAAAGAGAAGGGCGAAGGGGACTCAGGGATGAGGAGTAGGTTGTTCATCTCCACCTCACAATGACCTGTATTTCTGACTAATAATCGGGAGCAAGAAGGAGGCAGAAAAGAAATCTTCCTTACCCTTCATAGAGCCACTATGAGCAGAAACATGAGTCTAAAATTACATCCCTCGAATATGTACTCTGTGAAACAAAGCTGAAAAACATGAGTATGCAGACGGTTATGTTGCTCTGAGACAGACACTTCAGAATTTCCCATCTGCATAATTTAAATGTATTTATCCTGAAAGTAAACATAATATACATTAACAGTGAATCAAGACTGTTCATATTTATTCTTCCAAAGTTGTATATATCTCAAGAGGATAGACATTCTCAGAGATTGTTAGATATGGCATGATTCACTTACACCACTAACATATTTTTGTCCCTCAAAGGACTGTGGTTGTTGGATTCTATTCAGGTGGACTGTGTTCACTGAAGACAGAAATATCACATACAGTCCTTTGAAATGCTTTCCATTAGATTGAGCCATGTAAAATAGTCATTTTTTAGGTTAATGCGGGGAAATACTATTTCGTATGGTTAAACACACAGGTGAAGCATGCTTTTTAAAATGCCAGAATACATTCCCCTCTTAAACTAACAAACTCTTACAAAGCAACTCCTATAATGCAGGACTTAAAATGTGTCATAATTAATATAAATCAAGGACCTATGTGTATCTACATTCAAGTATTTAAACAGCTAGAAATAACATCATAACCCAGCTGGCTTTGATATAGCAAGTTGATGTGAATAAACTTCTAGGGATTGCTATCAATTTATACCATTCACCTCGTTACTTTGCAAAATAATTGCTTTGTTTTTCAAAGTGTAGTTAGACAATAGCTCCCAACACTATGTGCTATATACAAATGGCATTAAATGCTATTGCACATCACTCCCTTTCTAGTCATTTAAGCGAAGCTCACTCAGTCCCATAACATGTACCAAAAAGCACGTTGAAATTTCTGAATGATGTCCTAGCCACCACGCGTGATCTTAAAGTCCCACACTCTTGATTCCATATCTACTGGTGGCATACACTGTGGCGTGAAAGTTATGAATAGGAGACTGTGGGGCTAGGTGAATGACGAAAAGGTATGCCTTCCTCCAGAATCCAGACAGACTGCAGTCTACGGCTAGAACTCTTGGGTCAGAGGCCCAATTTACTATTTTAGAAAAGTGTCATGGTGTAGGACATGAGCTGCACAACTGTTAGCTGTTAAGCATCTCTGACCAGCTGCTCTTAAATCTTAAGCTCATACAAAATTGTCTTTCATATTTTGAATCATAGACTTTCAGGTGTGCCTTTACTCCTCCAACCTCCAGCCTTTACTCCTCTACAGCTGGGGTCAGGAAGAAGAATGCTGGACTTCTTAAAGATAGTTCACGTTTCTAAACTCTGTGATGTGACACTGGTGAAAACGATACTGGTCTTGTCTGAATATTGCACTCGCAACAGCAAAGCTGCTACTGCTGGCTTTTCAGCAATTTTTACCTAGGAAACCTTAAAGTATGCCAACTTCTGCATGTGAGGGCTGTCCTGAAACTAGCCAGCCATGTATGAAAATTAAGGCATCTATGGCTGGATTTGTTTTCCGGACAGCCCTCATATTCTTTTGGTAGAGGTATACTATTAGAATAATATACTCAATTAGATGATGCAACACAGAAATCATCAGGTCAGCATTTCCTCCAATTATATTTTGCAAATCATTAGACTGAAAAAACACTTTGCAAGAATGATTCCACAGATCACTGAATGAACATGAGCGTATTAATATATCTGAGAAGTCCCGAAGTAATATGTTTACTGTGTTTAACTCAGAATTTCCAAAAAGCATTGTACAGCAACACTGATTCCCCCTACACACATATACCCTCTGTCTCTCTGCCTCTGTCTCTGTCTCTCTCTCTCAGAACTGGGCTTTAGACCAATTAAAGAAAAGAACCATAAGACAGCATTAAGTTAGTTGTCGCCCATCCCAATCGGAATAAGTTGTCACTCCAATCGGAGTAAGATATGTAGACCTCAGAGAGGTTTACATAGCATGCTCTGTAAATTAGCAGAAGAACAAATAACTACCTAATGTTTATAATGTAGATAAAGTCCTTAATTCTTCCATACAGATGAGCTAATACTGATGAGAGTAGTGGTAGTTAATGACACAGGTGGAAATGCAAGAACATGACTTACTGTGAAACGGAGCATGACAGACCCTTCCTTTTAAGAATTACAAATACTCTATTTTCCTTAAAAATTATATTTATGTCAAGTGATCAACATTTGTATTCTCTTGTCTTCAGCGTTTCACCTTTGACCTCTGCTCAGAGCAGGGCAAGGTCTCAGAACAGACTTAACTCTGAGAGGGCAGAATGCTTGGGTTTGGCTATCTTCTCCGTATCCCCTACTTTTCTAATCTCCTTGTTCTGGTGCTCCATTTCTATGTTGTTGATGGCACATAAAATAATCATGGGTGTTTTGCAGATATATTATGAACATTTCAAATAGCTAAGTATCTATTTAATATATACCAGAAAAACTATACCTAGCAGAACAAAACTATGCTTTTATAGATATTCTAATTCAGGAGACTAATAAAAAAATGTGGAAAGCAAAATTAAAGAAAAAAATAATAACAAATACTGGCAAAAACAGATATTAAGAAATCATAAAGACAGAATGCAAACATTTACAACTTGGAAAATACTGCTTTACAACAACTCATGAAGCAGATCATTATCGTATGTATTTCAGAGATTTAAAAAAAAGAAAATCTTAGAGAAGAAAAATAAAGAGCTCCAGGCTTACCAGGTAACTGGGTCGGATGAAATTCAAACACAAGCTCTCTGACTCCACAGCCTGTGATCAGACACTTGATGTGTCGCCTCACTCCTTTGAGAGTCTCCTCACCAGTACTGCTGAAAATCCAAAACCATGCCTGACCAAGGCATCTCGTCCCCACCCCCTGTTCCATCTCAGGGCCCATTTGCATGGTATGCACTCAGCTTCTACTTTCAGACATCCTGTAATACGACTGGATTTCAATTATCCGACCTGTATTTATGAATTATCCATCTCTAGCCAAGGACTTTGCCAGGGGCTTGGAATCAAATGGGAATAAAATAATACACCCAGTCACTACTTTCATGAATTCTATAATCTTGTGAAGGAAATAGACAGACTTCTCTTTAAATCCCACCAATAGCTAATGACACAGTGAGCTACAATAGAGAGCTACATAGTTTTAAGACAAAATAGATGGGGGTGTAGGGAGATCATGGGACAATTCACTAAACAACAGATGCTTGAGCTGAGAGTGAATGAAGAGTCTTGAGCAGAGCAAAAAGCACATGCAAAGAACATGTAAGTGGGAAAAGCCAAGAGGATTTGAACGAGAAACAAGGCCCATAGCGCTTACATACAGAGAGGGAGTCAGAGGCCGGTTCATGAGAAGAGAAGAACTCAGGGTCACTCATGTGGAGGCTTCTTTGACTTGTATCATCATTTCTCCTTCATATGCATAAATCTTATTTGTTCCTAATGACAAACTTCCTAACAAGATACATTTAAATACTCATGTTTTCATCTGCTCCACGGAGACGACAACAATGCTAGGCACTGACGACACTGAATGAGTTGACATTATCAATGATGATCCTATGACGTGATATAAATGGCTTGAATTGAAATCGGAAGAGTCTGTGTGAACATTCTGAACAGTGTTTTTACCAGGAAGTTTTCCAGGAAATACAGCCCTGGATTTAAAACAGGAAGACAGCTCGACAGTCACCTCACCCACCGGGCGTGAGAGGGTATTCATTTCCTGAGTACGGTGACGTTCACAGGATCACATGTGGAAAAGAGGCATGTTGGCTTCACCTTGTCCACTCTCCATTTTCATTAATGTTACAATAGAAAATCATGTCGCACCAAGCTACAACCATTCCATCCACTTCACCTTACGGTAGGAGTTAGAGAAAATACGTAGCAACTTCCTGTACCCTCCTTTCTGCAAATACATGAGCGACTACTCAGCCTTGACTCTGAGCACATTACCAGAAGTAGGAGATGGTATGGCTCCTCACACAATTAGCCCATGCACACTAGTGTCCTAAATTTGAGCATCTTGTGTAATATTTTCTTCTAAATACACTATCCAGATTGTTCCAGGCACTAATTCTTTGTAAAAAGAAGGCTAATACAATGATCCAATTACATTTATGTGTGGACTATTAAAAGGAAAAAGGATCGATTTCAAGTCCTATCAGTGATTTTATAGGTAAAAATTGTACATTATTACCATGTGTAGCTATAATATATGGTTAATATCGTTAAAATTCTATCTCTGAATTCTTTGAATTCTTGAGTCTGTAACCAAAGTTACTGACTAAACATATTTTTAGGGTAATTAGGAAGAAATGGCGTAGCTCTAGTGGTTCTTGAATACAGTTCTATGAGCACAATTTTATTTTAATGCCAACTGAATAGTATGTAATTCTTGTGTTCTGGTCCATATTTAATATGAGTTCCTAGAGGGAAGGTACTCTAATTATAATCAGAAAACAATCTTATGGAAAATACCTTTCATTGAAAACCCATTCAGATATATTAATTGATGCAATTCATGATATACTGAGATCTACACATACATATCTGTATACATACACAAACTTCTTTATATAGAAAGATATATATACTTTTCACATTACCAGTTTCTACAAAAAGCAAGAAAATCCAGTTTGAACTAAAATAAAGCTTCACTTGTATTTAAAATGATCAATAGATGGACAGAAGGATCCTTCACTCATATCGAGTGCCAAGTCCAATGAGCAAGGTCCAGGAGGCAGTTCATTTCTTGCAAGTTCAACATCGCACAACTCTTTCACTACTGGTCTCACACATTTTAAATTTGCATGCTCACAAATCACATATATTTTTGCTAAGAAACAGCAGATTTCTGACACTGCGTGCTTCATGTACAGCTAAAGAAACATTTTCTTGACTTATGGGGATAAAAATCATAAGAAAAAGTAACAACAAATGGAAAACAAGAGAAAGAAAAATGCAGCAGACTGAATGCTGAGCATACGAGTATAAACAGCTTCAGCACAAATGGATTTTGATGGAGAATCTGAGTGCTTACAATTCTCTGAAAATCTCTCTCTCTCTCTCTCTCTCTCTCTCTCTCTCTCTCTCTCTCTCTCCCTCTCCTGTACCTGACGTAAGTCCTTGCCCACCTATGGTCAGGATGAGAATTAGTGAGCATCTAACTGCAGGAGGGGTGGGGGGCTTCCAATTTAAGCTTCTTCGCAAGTGACATCCCAGTTTCCCCTTGCTGCTGTCAGTAATGACTACACACTTAATAACGGAAGACAACAAAAATTTATGTATGCTCTTGCAATTCTTCAGGGACAGAAGTCTGCACTCAGTTTCACTGAGCTAAAGTCAAGGTGTCAGCGGGCCACGTTCCCACGTAGGCTCTAGGGGAAAATCCATTTCCTTGCTTGTTGCAGCTATCAGAACTGCATTCCCGAATCCCTGGGCTCCTGGCCCCATTCTCCATCTTCACACCCAGCCCTGTGGCATCTTTCCTTCCTCTGCTTCGCTCTGCCTTCATCACATGGCTTTCTCTTCCACAGCATAAACTCCCCATCTCAAGATCACATCTGCAAACCTCATTTGCCCCAGTGGTAACATTTACAGGTTCCCGGGGTTAGGGTCTCAGGGTCTTTGGGCCCATTATTCATCCTGTCACTGGAGGAAAATGGAGGCTCACTTTGTACCTCTCCCGAGTCCCATTCACCACGATCTGACACAACTGTAATGGTAGCCCACCGGTAGTAAAAGGACACAGAAAGAATCTCCTCTGTTTCTCTGGCTGTCCCCAAGCTATTTCCCCTTTCTCTGGGCCAATAGTGAGCTTTCTCTCTCTCTCTCTCTCATTGCCTGGGAGGGGCCAGGTTTAAATGGGCCTCCTTGTTACCCGAGTCTTCAGATGTCTACAACAGGTGTAGACAGTTTTCTCAGTTCATTTGGTCATAATCTCAATCCTGGGTCATCTTCAAGTGCAGCAATAATATTTTCTCACAGAACCAGAGGATATGGTAGGGGCTCTAAGGATCAGGTAGTTTATTTCTTTAACCTTAGGTTTCTCTTCAAAACAGTTACCATAGAGTTCTTGAAAGCAAGATATCCAGTCTGAGAGTTTCAGAGAGACAACAAACACCATCACTTAATACACCTTAAAGGAATCTGGTGCCATATGACTTCTGAATCTGTCCATAGCTAAGCTTCAGCTCCACCCTACCTTTTCCTATTGTGAATATGCCAGTTGAATCAATTTGCCATCCTAGAACTTAGGACCACAGGTCCCTTGTTGCTGACGAGTAGCATGAATTAAACCAAGGAGGTGCTTTACTATTACAGGGATTTCTTTCTGAGTTTTATCCAAATCATGGTTCTGTCTGTTAAAAGATAAACTGACAGGTACAATAAAATTTTCGACAGCTTATTTGGGCAAACATAGATTCTAATTGGGCAGCACCAAACCAAAAGTGGTCTGAGAGCTCCACAGACAGAAGCCAGGGGAAAGGCTGTCATAGAGGAGATGCAGCAGTAAGGAAGGAAATTATTTGACTGACTACAGATTAAGCAGCTGCTTTATTTGAAAAAGCCTAGTTGACTGTAATTCGTTGCTCTTAAATTTATATTTTCTTGAATATCTGTGCATTTACAGGAATTGGCTCTAGCTTAGGTCTTAGTTTGCTTATACAGACTACCAAGATTACAGTAGAGCCACCTAAGTTGAACAGCTTTCTCGTTTAATTACTTGAATGTCTCCAAAAACAATCTCAGTTCACAGACATCAAGACTGAAGAAAGAGAAAAGAAAATCAACTCTTTTTTGTTGTTGTTATTCCTTGATTGATATTTCTCAAGGAATAATTTTCCAATGTTAGAGATGAGTTTATAACTTTCTGTCCACTCCTCAGCCTCACAATAACAGAGAGCATTGGCTTTGTCTGGACGGCACTATCAATTACCAAACGGATTGTCTGCCTTCTGACTGGCATAAGTCTTAGTTAACAAGTAGTGATTACTTCAGCAATAACCTTAGTACTGGGAGAAAACACGCAAACAAAAATTTATAAAGGAATCTCACTCAAAAGCCCATAAGAAGTTATATAAATTACATGCAGGTCCATTGCAACAGACTCCTTTTCAGAATGTGATCAGGCAGTTCAAAGAATGTGGTTCACACTTCCATAAAGCTTGACTCCAGAAACACCACTGGGCTGTGTGAGAGGTTTATTACTGTGCACACAGCCCATGGGTGCAAATCTACCCTTCTGCCCCTCGTCGGCCACCCAGTAAGCACTCAACAACTTAGCTATTATTAACTAGGATTAAAAACTTAGTGTAAGAATCTGAAGGCATAACCAAAAAGAGGAAAAAAGTTGAATCAGAACCACATATATTTTTAAAAGAGCTTCTAAAAAAAACAGGATATTTATAAGAGAGAGAATACACTTGAGAGCATATCAAACATGATAAAAATGTTCAGGTGAAATAAAGCTTTATGATATAAGCCAGTTACCAAAGGGAGAAGAGCCTGGAACAAAATCTATTGCTTGTTTTCACTTGAAATTGTTCAAAACAATAAATCAGTCTCCATTGTTAGGAAATCCTCTGAATAATATGTCTGAGTCAAAATGAAGCTTGTTTTCTTTACCTTAGTGTCTTTCATCTAGACATGAGGGAAATTTACCTGGTCAAAGAAAATCTCCAAATGGAAATTTACTAAGAGTTTAAATTCAAATCCTTGCACATGGCTATTATCTATGGTATCTGATCACTGCTGGAAAAGTATCCAGCCATGTCATATGAAAAACAGAGGCATTTATGGCTGGATTTTTTTTCTGGACAGCCCTCGTATATGTAATTAACTTGGTCCCCTCAAATTTTTTCAATATGATTTTTTTCAACATTATTTAAAGCTACAATAACATGCTGGGGGTGATATTTATGTTCTACTAGCATATTACTTCTCTGTCTTTAAGAACAGATAAATGTGAAATAGCACTTTATAAGCCATTTATATAATCATGTTCAGAATAGCAGGGCCTGAACTCTTGAGTTTTCCTCACATGTGTGGGTCCTATTCATTTCATTTCTGGGTAGAACTGAAGAAAACCTCCTCCTACACAACTGCACTACATTAGACACTGCAGAGCAAGCATCCCCACTGAAGCTAATTTCCAATAGGACAATGCATGATTTAATACCCAACATAGCTGTATGAGGAGACCTCCAGTGCAAAATGATGTCTTCAGTTAATAAAAATTAGTCTCAGGAATCAGGCAAAACTAAATTTGAATTCAACCTCTACCACTTACTAATCATGTGACTTAAGGAAATATTCCTCTGAATTTTTTTTTTCATTTTAAAATTGGTACAAAAACAGTACCGACTGAGTTGGGATAGGATTCACTGACATACTTAACAGTTCCTAGTTTAGGATTCTACACATATAAAATGAAGGACAATAGCCATTGCAGAAAATTGTATGTGTATGTATGTTTGCATCTGCAAGTATATACTGTGCATATAGAGCCCTTCTTTATTGTTTTCTTTTACAAACTGGATACAGGCTCTCCGGAAATCTGACAGAGACATCTATTCTCAGCAACCTGACTTCTGTTTGACCCCTGACCCTTGGTAATGCATCCATAAAGAGCATCTAAACCTGCTCTGCCATATGGCTTCCCAGTCACCCAGGCTATTAGGTTCATATTTGCCTTAATGATTTATGACCTCTCTTTCAAAGGTTATCAGCCCAGGAAGAAAATCATTCCACTAGAATATTCAGATTCTTATGCAAACCATATTTCTGGACCAATCACAATTATTTTCCCTTAGTTTGCAGTCAGGAGGTGCCAAGCAATTTTACAAAGTGCTTTGGAAATTACTTTCAATGTGATGAGCCAAAACCTCACATTGAGTTAGCATTTCATCTATTTCTGGTAGAAATTTCTCAGGGTACTCACAGCCTAGGCCTTACATCATAGCAAATATCTCAGTACCAATCACGGCAAGTTTCTCCTCCTTCGTTTCAGATTGGTGAAAGCCAGAATCAGCTTGACAATCCTACATTCCAATAAATTGCCAACCAAACAGAATGAGATTCACCCATTATTCTTTCTGTCATTCTATCCTAAACAATCAAAGTCCAATCAGTTTGTGTTTTAGCTCCTTCAAAAACTCTCCTCTCCCTCAGCTCTCTCTTCAACTTTTCCTTCTCACTCTCAGAGGAGATGAACAGAAAGAATACCTGTTTGAAGAAAATCTCATTAAATGCCCAGAAATCCAGCATCGCCTCCTAACAAATCCTCACCAGGGGACAGGACATCAATAAGCAGAATAGTTTGAGTCCTTATCAACCAAACTAATTAGGTAATGGTGTTTTCTCTAAACTGAATGAGCCCAAGATGTTAAATAACACCTTGGGAATGCGATTTTCAACTAATGATCTGAACAATCTGTGTTGAGGTGAATCGTTATCCAACGTTGGTCTGCCAACAATCATGAATGGCTATGCCAGTAAACCATATGGAAAAATCCCTTCTACCTAAGGGCAGAGGCAGTTTGTCCAATATTTCTCGGACAGCCAAAGAAGGGAAAAGAAGAAAGAACTTTCAGAGAGTGTTTTACATATGGCTCCTGGGTCATAAAGCTCCACAGCATTTTCAGGCTTTGGAAGCCATCCTCTATCATCTGCTCCTAAAGGCACTTTTCCCCCTGCATTCTAAATTTCTATTGTAAGAAACCATATGTTAAGCCTGAGTTTTCACTTCAAAATAACAGAGAAAGTTGACTACTTTTTGAAGGATGACTTCTTATGGTCTAGTCCCACATATTTCTCCAAAAATGTCACTTAAATGTAAAACACCCCCTCCTACAAAACTTTAGGTCATTTTTCTTTGAGAAATATATATTAATTGAGCACCAAGCATATACTAAGCAAAAATCTAAGTGAGAAATAAAACCTGATAAATTCTTTTTCTTATACAATGTGCAATATGGTAAAAAAAGGCGAATCTGCAGGAAAGAGAGATAATTTTAGTATAATGTATCAGCTTTAGAGTTTTACACAGAGTGTTACAGAATTACAGAATAACATTAAGCCCAACCTGGTAGTGGGAGTGGGTTTGAAGAAGTAACAACTGATATCAGAGTTCATTTATCAAGATAAAGAATTATAGAGGGTGAGATAGGAGATGGGGCACCTGAGCTGGAGATAACAGGATGTGCGCAGGAGTCTATGAGCTCATTTTCCTTGCGTATTAGATCAACACTGCTGAGCCAAGAGGACAGGCCAATGAGGTTGAAGAGGGGGGCAACAGAGGAACCACAGAGTGCAAGATGCTGCTACAAAAAATGTAGAGTTCTTCTCAGAAATGATGAGCACTCAGAGAAAACATTCGAAAGAGCAGAGCAACACCTTCCCATTGGTGGCTGGGGTCGTCTACTCTGCAAATATTGTGGAGGATGGATTCGCCAAGGGGGAGAACACGGTGCAAGGGGACTAATTAGATGGCTCTTGTAATACTTCAGATGAGAGCTGATGAGGACTTCAACTCTCCATAGAGATGTAAATATACAAAAAAACATGTTTTGAATTATTCAACAAATAGTTGGATTTTTTTTTTCCAAAATAAGTCATTCCTCAATACAAGTCACTAAGAAGGAAAAGCATCTCTATAGATTTACTACATGCACTAAGATGTGGCATATTTCTTTGAAATCATATTTAAAAACCTCATCTGGTATAATATTTTAAAGTAAGACTGGCTAGATAAGGCTACATTATTTAAATAATAGCAAACAGGAATCATTTTCAGTTGGATAATTCTCCTGCTGCTGTCCCTTTCTCTGTTGGCTTTCATTAGAGAGAAAGAAGGATGTCAGCTCTACTGCTCATTTACTAAAATGCTTGTTCTTGACCCTGATTGAACTATTCTTACTGAGAAAGATGAGTATTTCCTTGCTGGCTAAAAAATAAATAAATAGTAAAAGTAAAAGTGAAAACAATTCCCACTGAAATACGTGTTGTTTCTTAAAAGGTTCTCAGCCTCCTTGATATATATTATATATTCAATGTATCTTACCCGCCACCATCATTTTGTTTCAAGCCTGGAAACCTGGGCAGGGATCATGTCATTTTAACCATCTCTCTTGGGAATGGCTGCTGATAAAATGTCCAGAACAGGTTATTACATTCGATTCAGCAGCTGTGCTATTTTGGAAACTCCATCCTAAACTCACAGGAAGATAGGTTAGGCACAAAATAAAACTTTCCCCAAATCTTCAAGTATTGGGATTCCAATTCTACTTATATTAGGAAACCAGATTCCAATGACTAAGGACACAAAAATCTGTGGCTTTAATTCTTTTGAAAATACGGTGAGTGAAAGATGGCTTCAATATTTCGGAAGTAGAATCCATGTGTGCATTATGTGGAAATTACCCTGTATCTGAGTTGTGGAACACCAATGTTGAGGTACCCTGGGAGAAGACACCTCAATGAGAGAAAATAAAACATCCTACCCCTTGCCTCCTGAATCATTCTGATTACCAGATGAGGGTTATTACTGGCATTGTGGATTACTGAAACCAAATCCTCCTCAAAGAGCTTTTTCTAAACTAAGGAAGCATAAAGGGATAAGTACTCATGGAGAAAGGTACATCAAGAACATATCAGAGCTTTGCTGAACTCCTATAACACTCAAGTCCTTTTAAATAGGCCAAGCCAGAGATCCTTGCAGCACACTGATGTATTTCACTCCTAACATAGGAATTTCCACACACACACACACACACACACACACACACAACCAGAGACAGAAATGAACAAGAGCTTACACACTTGGCAGGAAGAGGCTGGAGGTCCTGCTTTGGATTGTACAAAGGAAGAGGCAGCCACGTCACAGCAAAGAAAGGTAATATTTATTGAGCTCTTGCTGTGAGTATTGTTATTTAATCCCTACTGCACACATTTGAGGTAACTATTATTTGAGTATAATTTTGCCCTTTGATATGTAAGAAAGCTGATGGTTAGTTTGAAATTTTATAACATATTCTATGTCATACATTATTGGTACATGCATGTTGAATCATTCTTATTAATTCAGCAGGCCATTTCAGAGACAAGAATATCTATCATGTCCTATAATCGGGATTAAGTTCGACAAGTAGGCCTCTTCACAGTACCCAAACTATAAACTATTAAACTACTACTGGAGAAACAGGTGTCTTTACCCATTTCTGAGCCCGGCTCCATGTCTCATGCCCACTGTACTAACGACATCCAGGCTCAGGGTAAATTTGGGCTACTGGATGGTTTGCGAATAGACTAGGCAGTCAAAAGAACTGGGGTGAGAAATATGTGTAGTTTTTTTTTAACTGGAAAAGAAGTTATGGAATCATACATTCTCAACTCTCATAAATTCCAGAAAGAATCATAAATTATTCTGAGTAAAATTTTTATCTCTGAAACATTACATGGTCTATATTTCAAATTAATTTAATCACTAAACAAACTTAGCTATTTAGGAATAAAATTTACTGATTCCTATTTAAATATCTAGAGAAAAACATCTTTTTGTTTTTATAGAGTTAAGATTATGCTAATTCATTATCCACTTAACAAATACATTAAAAGCTTATTAAGTTCTTTTCCCTGGGCCAACCATAATTGGAGGGGAGTATACATTAGACATTTGGAGTGACTGAAGTGTATTTGAACCACAATATAATCTCTTGGGTTTATACCTACACTGCAAAGTCAATCTCCAATTAAATACTTTACCAATTTTTTCAGCATTTTTAATAGCACAGATACCTGGGGTGCCAAAAAAAACTATATATAAACATTTTATCTATGTATTTCTGGATGCTGATGGTAACCACTTTGAGCACCTCTTGTCACTGCAGAAGTCAAACATGACTTGTATTTATCTCTTGCTATTGGTATATATTGAGCACTGAAATTTTAATACAGTTTTTTCCTTTCTTAAAATGTGTATACATTTTTTGGCACCCTCTGTATATTATATTTGATATATTAAAATTATTTGGACCCCTATTTTTTAAAAAGTATGCAATACATTTGTGTTTATTACAAACACAGATTTTTTTCTTAAAATATATTTGTATATACATCTAACTGTGATGTGTTCATTTTTTAAAATATCAAATGGCTAAAATAAAATCATTAAAAAATCATCAATATAGAAAATGAAACCCCCTCATAATTAGGATGAGGATTAAGGATATAGAAAGGATCAGTAATTTGTGTTTCTCACATTATTAATTATTAGAAAAAAGATTCTACATTTGGATAAGGTGATTTCTACATTACTATAATACATCAAAACACTATTGTCAGATTATCTCTTGTCAGGCATTTATGTAGGACTTTAATCCAGGGATCCAGATGCTTATAATCTTTCTAATGTGTGAAGTTACAAATTACAGAAATACAAAAATTGTAAATCTAAACTCCTTTTACAAAACACAGGCCACAGACTTACAGGATCAGTGAAAATTTACAAGGAGCAGCAGGGATTTTTCAGTATTGCAGATTTGGATATGAGTTCAAATAAATAGATCTTTAATAAAAGTATAAACATATTTCTACTTGGTGTACACTTACTATTGTCCAATCAATATTTAGTAAAATATTATTTAGAGTGTTGATAACATCAAGCTGAGTATCTATTTCCTATTAGAAAAATAATTTAAAACTGAACGTATGTGTATGTACTTATATTATTATCTTGCCCACTGTATCAGTCAGAAGCCATATTCAATATCAAAGCTTTTTCTCTTTTTTACCTAGTCAAATTTTATAAGCTCAGAGTCTGTCACCCCAAGTATTCAAAGCAGAGTATTAATAGTATCATCTGGATCCCTTGTTTACCTATTTGATCCTGATGATTGCTTCAAATCCTATAGACTTTGGACTGGAACTGCCTTGAACCTCTTTAATTAACAGAGTCCTTGGAGCTGGTATCTTATATGCCTAAGGTTTAGAATGATAATTTTAGTGTGTATTCTCTGATCCTTTATCTGAGCAATTAACAGTATCACAAAGTTCACCTTGATAATCACACTATGAGAGTTATGAGCCCATGCTGTATAATCTTTTATTAGATATAAGACTACTGATTTGATTCATATCATTCAGGAGAAAACATAAAGTGATAAATATGCCTTTAATAGGGTTGAGGAAAATCTCACCCCACATATTTAACTTGAAGGTAATCAGGCTCTAAATTTAACTTCCAATTTGTAAGACATTTAAGGAGATAGAAGAACAAGTTAAATCACACCAAGAAGAAATAATTGTATAAACTTAGAAGATAGACGGCAACTCATATGATCTTCTAAAGACACCAATGTCAAGAATAAAAGAAAAATGAGGAAATAAAAAGGAAGACTGTTATAGATTAATAAAGGACATAAATGCAATATGTAGACATTAATTGGATCCTAGCTTGAACAAACAGTAAAATACACTGTAGAGACACCTAGGGGAACCGAGTATGTACAGGGTATTAACTGATTTTGGGAAGTTATTATTAATATTTGTTGCGAGATAATATTATAATTACATAAGAAAACATCTTTATTGTTGAAAGATTCAATCAGAAATGTTTAGAATTAAAACTGTTCAATATACATAGTTTACTTTAAAATATTTCAGGAAAACAATTAGTGAAGAAAATATGATGAAATATCAAAAATTACTAACCTGGTGATGTGGTTAAGTATTTGTATTTATTATTATTTTATTATATTAGAACATTATTATAATCAAACAGAAGAACAAGAAAAACTCTAATGCCAGGTACTAATAGAAAATCAAGAATTGTGACATATATGTTCTTAATATAATGATGCTTATGTTGGGGAATAGAGGAGATACACATTTGATAGAACTAACACATTTAAAATAAGCTACTATAACTAGATGTGAAATGGGGTACTTGGGAATGCAGAAGAATGCAGTTTAGGCTAAGATACTAAGGTTATGGCATACACAGCTTCAGGAGAATCATTTACTATGTTGTATCATTATAGCCAATATTTAGTGTATGTTTCATTCATTCATTTATTAATCTAACCAACATCTGAGTGCCATGTTTTACATACATTTATCATGATATAATTATTAGTAGGACACAGTTACTGCCTGAACTAGATCAGGAAGGCAGAAAGAAAGTCAAATATATCAGAATTCTACAGAAGTATTAGAGTCAGGTAAAATTAGTTACTCCCTCTTCTTGACTAATAGTTACAATCGTAATTAATTTTACCTGTGTGTCTTCAGTGTCTTATAAATTTATCAGTTGAGAAGAAAGGTACACACCTAGGGAGAGGGAATAATGTTCAAAAATACCTAGACATGAGCAAGGAGATTTTTTTAAATATTAAGAAATTTAATATGGGGTTTGAACAGACTTAGTAGATGATAAATAAGAAAGTTTGGATCCAACTGTGGAGTTTCTTTTTTTTTAATGTCAGATTGAGAAATTCATCTACAATCTAATATTTTATTTTAATACAATATTCAAAACTATCTTAAGATGTCAAGTAAATCTAACAAAAAGAAGAGTAGTGTTAATTTTATTAGAGTAAGAAGTTTTCCCCCTGAAGAAATTTTCTCTGCAGAGAAAGCAAGTAAAAATTTCAAACTCTAAAAATGGCCTGAATTCCCAGGAGAAGTACAATGTAAACACCCATTGCTCTCTTCTTTGATTTATTCCTCTTAGCCTAGCCACAGGGGAATGCATTTACTAAGAACATGTCACTTTGCCATGCTTGCTTCCCTGCACAAATTGGAGATTGCTGGTAGAAGAAAAAAATAGCAAGTCTGAGATGCCTTGCAGCCTTACAGATTGTCCAAATGTCTACAAATAGGGCTGATAGGTTAACTAAAGTAGGTGACACACAAGTCTCAGCTCTGCAAAAGTAAATTCTATCTAACTAATGACCTGACTAGAAATGCTGGGCCCCTAGGAAATAAGTATCTCCAACAGGAATAATGATTATATAATTGTAACAATGGTTAAAAATTGGGAATACTTAAAATGACCAACAATAAAATAATGGTAAAATACATTATTATATCCATAAAGGAGTATATTACCTATAATCTAATGCTTATAAAGTATTACTAGTGATGTAAAAAATGTTAACTGTAATTTTTAAAATATAGAAGTATGTGCATATAATATATAACACATATATACACAGAAAAAGATATACAATATAAATACATTACTAAAAATATTGGCTTATTTCCCTTAGCATGATGTTCTCAAAGTCCATTCATTTTGTTGCAAATGCTAATATTTCATCTTTTCTTATAGCTGAGTAATATTCCATTGAATATATGTACTACATATATTCTTTATCCAGTCATCTATTGAAGAGTACTATGGTTGCTTCCATGGCTTGGCCACCATGAACAGTGCTGTGATGAAAATTAGGGCACATAAGTCTCTGCATACTAAGGATTTCAAATTTGGTCGGGGGGAGATACCCAGAAAGGGGATTGCTCTGCCATATGGTAACTCCATTCCCAGTTTTCTGAGTGAAATAAGCCAGACAGAAAAAACAAAGAACCATATGACTTTACTCATAAAACTGAAAGCAACGAAGAAAAAAAAAAAAAGAACTCATGGACAGAGTCAATAGTTTAGTGGTTACCTGGAGGCAAGTGGGTAGGGGTTGGGAGAGGAGGGAGTGGGTACAAGAGGAAAGAGGGGAAACCAAATATATGGTGATGAAAAGACGAATGACAGTGAAGGATGAACACAGAATGCAACACACAGATGATGCACTGTAGAACTGTACACCTGGAACCTATGTAATTCTTGTTAACCAATGTCACCCCAATAAGTCTAACAATAAAAAAAGAAGAAAAATTGGTTAGTTCAGAGTAGTGGGATTATGAGAGACTTAAATATTTTTTACACTGTTCTATAATTGACATTTTTCTAAGATATAGATAGATACATGATAGACAAACACAGATAATCACTGGTCTTAAGGGAATTATGGGATAAAGGGAAGATCAGAGGCAACCAATTTTCAATAGAAAATTTACAAAAGGAAGGGGTAATTCAATTCATAAATGGTAAAAGAGGTTCAATTTACTACTCCAATTTTCTGAATTCTGAACTGTTATTTCAATAGCATGTTTCTTTGGGGGCCGCAAGTCCAAGATATAATCATGTGGTATCTACTGGTATTCAGGGAAACAAGTTTTTGCTTAGCTCTTTGAATTATATGCCATAATGGTTTCAGGGAAAGAATATGCAATATAATATTTTTTCTTCAAGTTATCTCACATTAAGTTATCCTTCTTTTCTTCCTTTCTTTCCTTCAACAGATATTAATAATTACTGTGTGTCAGTAGGCTAAGGTCCATAGTTAAATTGACAACTGGAGAAAAAAAGCCATCCCCAACCTACAAAGAGAACTTTCAGTCCCTTCAACCACTAACAAGAGGGTAACACTCTCAAGACCAGAAGAATATGTATTTCAATTATCTAATAAACAGCCTTAGCTGTAGTGAAAATAGAATGCTCGTGTTTAATTATAAGTACCATGGACAGCACCATCACTGAGGGCTGGAGGGTCCGGCAGAAGTAACGCCCGGACTTGAGTTACGATTTTATTACAAAATCATAACCATAGACGCTTATGATTTTGTAATAAAACATTTGGCATATATTACCATCTTATAAAAAGGGGCATTGTTTGTGTAACCATAAGCATGTATAGTTTTGATTTGGTAATAAAATCATAACTCAAGTCCTGGCGTTACTTTTGCCACACCCTGTATTTTTCAAGTGACAGAGACAGGAGGTCGATAATTAAGGTAGATACTCTTGCTGCTAAATTTTCAATTCCATTTCTTTTCCATGGCAGAGTATATAATCATTCACGAGGACAGAACTGAATTTCAGGAGTAAGTCTCATAAGGCAGAATTTCTTGACCTAGAAAGTGGAAAAGTTAAGTGATTTCTTCAAATAATAAAACTGTCAATAATCAGAGCTATCTAGAAAACCCTGAATATTTTTTCTTACAAATTGTGGTGTCATATTCCTTGGTGTGGCCTTCTGGGAACCAATCATCTATTACAGTAGAAGTCTATTATCTCTAATGTCACTTAGTGGTTTTATAATAATATAATGGCTGATTTTTCAGCTTTTCACATTTGTTAGCACCCTACCAATAGTCAAAGCACAACAAAATTGCCAAAAGGCAGTTGTCTTCCTGAACTGTGAGGTAATTCTTTCTATTAAATTTAAGTTGGGTTAATATTGAGGCTCCCTGTTAATTTGTAATTGCACATTAGTGCTTCAGACAGGGGGGAAATAATTGATTAAGGTGAGTCTCCCTTGTATCTGAATTACCAGCTAGGCAATTTACATTAAAATGAGAATGGGAAAGCAATTTTAAAAATGCAGTAAGGAAAGAGGTGGGGTAAAGAGGCAAAAGTCCAGGAACACTTTAAGAGAAAAAGATACAGCATTCCACTAAGAGATAATGAGCCTGGGAATGAAGGAAACAAGACTACCATGGGCACCAAATGCCACAGGCAGTGAGAAGTTTTATGATGCAAAATGTTTTCTTTCCATTGCACATTCCTTTCTTTTGCTTCCTGAAAGACCAAAAGGCCAATGGTACTGAAAATAGCTCTATTCAACAAAGCATTACCTTAATTTTGTGATTTCTAAGGGCTTCTCTCTTAGAGGACCTGTTCTAAAAGGAGCAATTATTTTTACAGGTGCAAAGCAGGGTTTACAGTTATTTATTTCTTAAGACTACATAACTTGTAGAGACAACCCTGGTAAAGTGTATGTGGGGTAACTAAGTGAAAGATTTGCCATAACTAAGGATTTATCCCTTTGAGAACTCAGACAAAAAGAAAAGAAATTTTGGAGGTAAATATATCAAATGCATACTAAAGATTTCCTTGGGTTTCAGATTAAGCTAAATGTAATTTAACCTTTTAAATGATTACTATGAAGAAAAAATGGTTTCATTGAGTTGAAAACATAACTAGCCTAAGAGCTATCTCCAATAACAAAAGGCACTTGCTATTTGCAACAACCTGGTTGTACCCAGGGTATCATGTTGAGTGTAGTAAGCCAGACAGAGAAACACAAATGCCATAGGACTTCACTTAATTGTGGAATCTAAATAACAAAATAAACCAACAAAACAGAAATAGACTCATAGATACAGAGAATATTTTGATTCTTGTTGATGGGAGGGGGATTGGAGGGGTAGGTGAAAAGGGGACAAGATTAAGAAGTACAAATTCGTACCCACGTGTAAAGTACTGCATGGGGCATACAGTCAATAATACTCATGTTGTAATAATTATCTATGGTGTCATATGGGTATCAGGTTTATCGAGGTGATGACTTTGTTATATAAATGTTTATATAAATGATTCATCACTGTGCTGTACACCTGAAACCAATATTGCATGTCAAATGTAATTGGAAAATTTTTAAAAATGCAAACCTAAGTACAAATAACATGCAAAAAAATTAAAATAGAAGTCTTCTTTTTCCTAAATTCAAGTTGAAAAATCAAAGAGTTGTCTAAAGTTCAACATCTCTGTAACTAAGATTCTTAGGACTAGAGACAATGTAAGAAAGAGGGTTAGCAGGAAGTTTGTGTTTTTATTATCACCTTTACTTTCTCTTCCCTCATTTTCTGTTCAGCGTATTTCTCTCTGTACACTTCCTTCTGTATATCCTCCTGTCTTGTGCATGCAAGTATACACACACACACACACACACACACACACACACACTCAAACTTTATTCCAGAAGTGGCAGAGCCCTGCACCTAGGAAGATCCTGCTATGACAATGAGGACAAGAAAGAAGAATTATTATCTGACTGGGATTCACCTTTGAATTACTAACTCCCAAGTAACTTGTAACTGGAACTGTAGTTAAATATAGCCTGCATATGGTTCAAAACAGCTGTGATTTTACATTCATGCATAAATTATTTTGTACAGTGGAGTTAGTGCAGAAAGCACCCTCCCATCACCATGGTTACCAGTCTTTCCCGTAGAGCTCTGTAGTCACATTTACTGTTAGTACAATCACAGGGTGAGTGGTAAGAATAAAATTCAGAGATACAATTTCATAACAGAGCATGATGATATTTGGTGGCATTGGTAATTAGCACTTAGAAGTTACCATTTGAAGAGGACTGATGGCCTTCAGAAAGGCTTTTGCTCTGGGCATAGACATTTTGTATACATGATGTAAAACAAGGTGAAGTTGAATAAAATAGCTGTATTATTGAACAGTGGTCAAAGGTCCTCTCACTAGACTTAAACTCACCTGAGGCCTTTATTAAATGGCTTTCTTGTCTGTCTCTAAAGTGGTGAGATGCATGGTCATTTTCCTTTGGAATTGTTTCCTAATGCTCCTGTCTCAGAGTCTCTGACGGCACTACATACCATTGAAAATGCAAAAATAAGCCCAATAAGGCAGATTAAATACTATGCATGTATATGAACACTCCATTTAAATAATTAAATAAGATCTATGTCTTCTCATTATTCTCAGTATGAAACTTAATTCTTGCCTTAGTCTTGCTAAAACCAGCTGGGTCTCCTTCCTTCCAACAGTGAAGTGCAAGGTAAAACCAATCATCTCACAATGCTTCCTGCATCACCATTTAGAAATACACACACACACACACACACACACTGTCCTCAAGTGACACTCAGACCAGAAGGTAAGATAAGATCACTGTGCATTGGGCAATTTTAATGATATTGACTGAAGGGAAAAGTTGATAAGAGGTAATTCAGGGTTGAGGAACCATAGCTATAGAGAAGACAATTAAAAAACTAAAACCTTCATTTAACATCAGATCCTTGTGAACAGAAGATTTTCAGTGAGATCCCCTTTAATAGAACAGACTAGATATTTTTGCTTTATAGATGAAAGCAGCTTAGAACATCTTACTAATTAAGAGAGAGGAGAACTGAATTATGTATAATTCAGCTACCTGAGAGAGATGAATCACTTTTTCTGGAGTGCAAATTTGTTGTTTTGTTTATTAATTACAGAGAAAATATTCTCCCTCTTCTATGCCTCATTTGATATTCCTTCTCATACTTGTAGTGAATATGACAAGTAGATAGAAACTTTTTAGTTGGAGCTGTAGCTGCATATAAAATAGACTCAATGGCTTGAGAAAATGAGGAATGCTGAAACTTACAGGTGAACCGGGAAAAATTTTTCATGCCTTTAATCCTTTATTGGGGCAGGTGTCTTTAAATATATGAAGGAAAATTACCATCAATAACACCTGGGCAAATCATAAGAAACAGCTATTAAGATGCTAGCAGAAAGGTAAACAGGACCAAGACCAAGTGAAAAAAGGGAACAAATGAAGAAAAACTAAGTCACTGAAGTTGCAACCAGATTGCTATTTGTCACTATACACAAAAAATGAACTCAAAATGGATCACAGACCTAAATATAAGACCTGATACAATACATAGAAGAAAACATAGGTACTAAACTTACATCACCTTAATAGATTTAACAAAATTTTAAAAAATAAAAGAAGTGTCTAAGTAGAAAAAATGGAAGTTTAAAAATAGAACCCATGGGTCAAGGAAGAAATAAAAACAGAGTAATAACAAGAATATTTAGGGCTTAATGATCACAAAAAGATACCTATTAAGATCTATAGGATGCAGCTATCTAATATTTATATGAACATTTGTAGTCTGGCATGCATTTTAAAAAAAGGAAAAATCAAAAAAATAGGGAAGTTATGAAATAATAATATGAAAAAAAGTTGAAAGAAGAATATTCAATGAAAAGAAATTAATCAGAAGGAAAAACTCTGACAGGGAAGATAATGTCTCTGCTGAACAATGAACATTTGTCAGAAACCAGCATCAATTCTTACATCAGCCTTGAGGAGTCCCTAGAGTAGATGACTTCATATGGTTTTCCAGCCCTTTTAAGGTATAAAGATAAAATGTTCACAAAATCCAGGTTACTTGTTTGAAAATTCTGTGTTCCAATATCCTGCGCTCTCTCTTAGTTTCAACGCCAATACAACGTCTTTAGAAAAGAAATAGTCATACTATCACATTTAATTATCAGGAAATTGATATTATACATGTCTACCATAATCTTTTTCAACTTTAAAAAATAAAACATATACAGCAAAAAAAATTACTCTTCACTAAGTTTGTAGCCAATTATTTTGTAATTAATTATAACAAATGCTTCAAAGGAAGAAAGAGGAAAGAAACAGGCCAACACTGGTGGTACTCACGACTGACCACCTCAAAGTTGGACTCAGAGATTTAAGGAAGAAGGGTTGATGTGTGGGTGCTTTTCCAAGATTTATTCACTTTTTAACTTTTTATTTAAAAATAAGTTTAGACTTACAGAGCCATTGCAAAAAAAACAAAACAAAACAAAACAAAACAAAAAACAGTGTAGAGAGTTCCCACGTGCACATCACACAGCTTCCCCTAATGTTAAAAACTTATGTAAATATAACCATGGTATAATATTCAAAACTAAAAGTTCAATGTTTGTCCAATTGTATCGTCTGAATTACAGACATTGTGTCTTTTTCCTGTTCATAATTTAGTCTTTTTATTATTTTAAAAATCTGTTAAAATGTTCACAGAAATACCTTTGCAATTTGATCATCAGTTTCATTCCTCAGTCAAGTATGTAATTATTGTGCCTACCATGTGCTGGACGTATTGCTCTAGTCTTAAATTACTGTCACTTCTGGAGCTTAACTTTTCATTATTTTCAGTTATTGTACACTTTCTTTTCCACCGAAAGCACACTGCTGCCCTACAGACTAACCTCTCCATCTCCTTAATCAAGGTGTATATACTAGAATGAATTTTTCATGGTCCCAACCATCAGAGTTTCTACGGAAGCAAAGAAATCACCCTAGTATATGAAAATGCTGTGTTTCTATTTTCCTTTGTATGTTTTCTCTTGTGGAGCAGCAAATGACCAGTACAATAGAGAGTCATAAACTAATACTTGCTTTAAAATTAACAATCCAATATCATAGCATTCGATTCTCCGGAGAATTGCTTCATTTTCTATAAATTCTCAGTTGGTATGTGTATGCCTATTATACTACTTTACAGTCTCATTAGGCTAATCATGTTGTTTTTCTTCAAGTACATAAAGACCATATGCAAAACAGGCTCCCAGGGCTAAATGTCTTTATTGACTGATAAAAGAATTTGCTTTTTGTTTTGTTTTTTTCCCTGTAGAAAACTAGGCAATATATTGTAAGCAATGAAATAACATTTTTAAGGCAGGTAGATAATACTAGGGCTGTCCAGAAAGTATCCAGCCATGTAATAAGAAAAATAGAGGTATTTATGGCTAGATCTTTTCTGGGCAGCCCTTGTGTAATTATCATAATACATCATAATAGGGAGGTATGTTGGAGGGCAGGTGGAGGCAGGAAGACTAGAATGCAGAGAGATTAGAGGTAAAGGATTCTGTTAGAATGCTGATGACAGGAAATGAGAAGCACCTAACCTAAATCAGTGGCAGTAGGTTTAGAGATGAATATTTAAAACAAAGTTATTTTTCTAAGGAGAATCAACAGAATCTGATGTCTGTTCAAAAGGGTGTGGAGCAGTGATAGGGAAGTCAGGCAGAAAATAATAAAGATGAGACTTCAATGGTGGGAGACAAGATGGGTGTTTACATCATTCAAAGAGATAAAAGAAATGCAGGGTATTTTTGGAGAAGAGATGGAAATTAATTTCTGTTTTGTACTTACTGAAGATAGTGACAAAACTGGGAATGGAGGTGTCCAAGAAGCAATTAGTCATCACCCTGATCACTTGACAAAAGCTCATGGGTGATTCCCTGGCTAAAAACCCTTTAAAATTTTCTAGGCAGTGTCCTAGGTACAACCTCACCCCCCCCCACACACACACACACAGTTACAGTGGCAGGTGGCAATAGCTGAAGACCTAAAGCCTCTTTGTTGACAGGTAAGTGCATTTCAGTGAAGTTACCAACCATTTTTCGGGGGTGAGGATGCCAGGTCCATCTCGGTAGATCACTTTTTCGATGACAGTGAAAGATTTGACACGTTTCAGTTTCACAACCCCTTTCTCCTGGATATCTTTTTATAAATAAGCTTTTGCTCTATAACCCAACAGAGAAATGCATCAAATTTGGTCTGAAAGGCATCAAAAGATACCAGGTTAAGGGTGTAAAGAGTGAACTGAAATAAATGTATTCTTACAGAATCGTATAACAGGTACTTTCAATACTGTTTTAAGTTTTGTCGGGTATCTGAAAAAACAGACACGTAGACATCCATTCAGCAAATATTTGTCCAGTCTTTTCTATGTCACAGGCTTTTTACTATGCACTGAGAGGGAAGAAAAGAATAATAAAGAAAGAAATGGGAGGTAGATCAGAGTTTTGATTATTTGTTCCTCAAGAGGGATGTGATAGTGTTTGGATAAAGTAATGAGTCCCATTGGAGACATATTGAAAATTTGAGTTTCTGGCCTGACAGCTCGGGTAACATAGCTACTAGAACTACATAATTAGCGTCTATAGGTAAACACATACCTACTAATGTATTTCTATCTAAAGATCATTTAAATGACATGCCCTCAAGTTGTCCACAATGTACTAGGGGCGGACATAGATGCAAACCATAATGGTAGGGTGTGACAAGTTGTGAGATAAAAGTACCTCACAGACTACTCTGAGCAAACAGAAGGGGCCATTGAACCCATGACTCTAAGGAAGAATTACCAAGAGCTGATTGTGCTTGAAACATGTCACAATGAATGAGGTGATTCAACCAACTGGGTAGAAAGATGGTAGAAAGCTAGGGCAGACATTAAGAAATTACACAACATTTTGTTTGACCAGTGGTGAGAGACAAGGCAGAAAACCAGTATAACAAATTCCTAAGCAATAGAAATGGTCCCACATCTAAACATCCAGGAACCTGGTTATTAACCAGTAGTCTCTTGATGAATGAAATGGCCTTTACTCGTCACTTAAACACTAATAACCATATCATAGTCCCTAAACTTGGCAGTACATCCAAAGTTAAATACTGAATGACTAATTGAACAAGTAATTTTGCTGGGAAGCTAGATTTGGAAAGTAAAGGTCTAAATATGAGACCCTGCTTCTCTTTTCATAGGTAATTTGTACCACAAACACTTTTATGTAACCAATCTATAATCTGGCCAGAAATGGATAAAGTGGTATGGTATTTAAAAAAAAAAGAATTGAAAACTACCTTCTGTAAAAGGGACATTACCTATTAGCTAAGACACCGGATTCTCTCTCATTGTGACATAACTATAAAATGAAATAACATGAATTGATTTAGCAGAATGTATAACAGTAGAAAAGAATCACAGAGAGAAATACAATGAGCGAAGACTGGTGTAACCCATGCCCACACACGCTCTGTTAAGGAGGATGAATCACTTAGAAGAGACGATTTGACCTCAGCTTTCCAATGGCTGGATTAGGGTTCTGGGAATGTACAACATCTACACAGAATGCCTTCATTGCATGTAGGTCCTACAAAATGCTATGATGTAATACAGTTCTGACCCTCATTCACAAATAAGAAGCCTACAGATTCCAAGCATTAAAGGCCAGTGTTTACGTGTGTACCCGGGGCCTCTGATTCTGGTTCCGACTCCATCACGTACATCCCGGCTAGCTCATTAGGAAAGAAGTAGGAGAACCTGAAACAAGTAAGATGCAAAGTGTGAGATGTCGGGCATGGGCAATACTGAGCCTGAAAAGGCGGGCAAGAGACACCGCGAAGGTGCTGGGGGCCTGAGTGTGGAAAGTAGAGGTCAAGAGAAATCTCTAAAAGCAGGATGAAAATGCACCGAAGATCAAATGTCCTGACTTTGCAAATTCGGCTGCAACCGGCCTAATCTAGAATGTCAGCTAGCAGCAAACAGCCACAAAGGACCGTTTTAAAAAGAGGTGCTCCTGCCTTGTCCATAATCCCTTGTGCTGAAGTGACATCTGGGCCAGACTCTTGGCTTGTGATGGACAGATGTACAGCAGCAAACACAAAACCAGGTCTGCTAATTAGAAGTCTGCTTTCCTGCCCTTCCACAATTAGTCCTAAGTGATGCTGTGAACATCTTTGATTGAGCTAAACCTGGACATGAATATTTCATTCAGTTGGACCATGCCCCAAAATTAACATACTTCAGAAACTTTAATACATTGTGCTATGTTAATGAGAGAAACTTCTCCAAGGAAGAAATTGTACTTTGGATGCACAAAGCAGACTATTTACCAAGATAAGGAGAACATTTACTGTCCTGGTTTTGTCCTGTTCTAAGTATGTCTATCCAAAACCTGCATGTAACGAAACTGATACATGTATGAAACTGTATGACAACACTGTTGAAGTTAATTATTTTATTTGCAATGTCGTTTGGGGAATATGGAACCACTATCATGGTGGTTTGAGATAACCTGATCTGTTTTCATCTTCTTCACACACAGAGTTAGTTAGTGGGCCCTTTAATAAAAGAGAACAACACAGGATACTAAGAGGGATGACTCATTTTGGAGAGGCAATTAGACCTCAGCTTTCAAATGGCTGGCTCAGGGTTCTGGGGACATTTCTAGTGTGTCAGTGTGAGAAAAGAGGCACCGTCCAGAATCCTTCACATCACCAGGCCGACAAGCTCCTCACATCTCTCAGCATTCCCACCTCCTAGCAGTCCCTTTCTGGATCACTGTGCCCAAGTCACATTGGCCTTCTTTAAGTTCCTGGACCATTCCTAAACTCTCCCTGTTTTAGGACCTGTGTATTTGCTAATCCTCTACCTGAAACACACTTCTTTTCTTCTATGGCTAACTCCTGCTCATTCCCCAGGTATCAAGGTCAGTGTCAAAGCCTTGAAAAAGCTGTGTCTGATTATCTCCACTTTAAACTCAGTCTCTTGTCCATAAATCCCAGGGCTTGTATGGCTCTCCTTCACAGCATTTATTTCCATAAAAATATATATTAATCTGAGTAAACATTTGTTTAATGAATGCCCCTGACTATTATATCATAGCTCCCTCCGTGTGGGCAATGGCCAAGCTTCACATTATTGTCACTGTGTTCCTAGCCAGGTTCATGAAATACAGTAGCTACTTAATAAATAATTGTCAATTGAATGAGTGAATAAATGAACGTGATGTTTTAAAGTAAAAACATTAGCATGTTTTAGTGTATTGCAAGTTGAAGGCTGAGATCTGCTTTAAAGAGAAACAAAAAAAAAGGCATCTGGAGCCATTAAATAATAGCATCCACTGGGTGCAAGATTTAAATATATAAGAAATCATCATTTGTTCTATAAACTTTCCTAAGGTAGTTGAAAAATGCCTTAAATTGGTAACTCTCAAATGGTGGGGTTCATGAATATAACATAAAGTTTCTTTAACATAACATTTCTTTTTGTCCTGCCCCTTCTTTCTGTGTTTCAGGTTTAGTACGTCTGAGGTGGGTATTGAAAATCTTCAATAAACATGCACCTCAAGAAATTTAATAAAATGACTAACGCTACAAATATTTATCAAGCACCTAATAGGTGACAGGCAGGGCATGAGGTGGTAAAGACATGGATGATGTCCAAGCTTGAGAGTTACTACAAAAAATGATGACCTGATGATTTTCTACATCACTTCCAATGCTATAATTGTCCTTCACTTGTGTATTGAGAAGGTATTTATTGATAACCCCTAAAGCCTAAGGCATTATGCAAATCTTAAAGTGACAGACATCCTTTTTCCCTCAACCTCCTGCAATATCTCAGAAAAACAGTAAACACATATTCAGTGACTGGCTATCTACCACACATTAAGCACTGATAAACATTTTTTTTTTTTTTTTTGCTTTTTGGTATGTGGGTAGCTCCCCGACTGGGAATCGAACCCAGGCCGCAGCGTTGACAGCGCCAACGCCGAAGCCTTAAGCCGCTACACCATCAGGGAACTCCCTGATAAACATTTTTAAGTGTTCTTAAAGAAGTATGCTTATGAACAGTTATTCAGGTCTCTAAAAATTAATATATTTTTATGCTTACTAATTTTTAATATTGTGATGAGCACTGTGATTTTAATTATAGAAATTATTTTAGTATGCACTAAGATAGTATTTTCTATTGATTATTAAATCACACAAGTGAAACAAGTACCTCTATTATTTATAAATGACTTGCTCAAAGTCACCTAGCTAGTAGGATAAAAGGAATAAATAAATGTATATAAACACCTTCAATGTGAGGCAGTAAGTGCTGAGTACTTAGTGGAAAAAGAGAAGTAGAAGAAAATCATTTGAGAGGAAAAAAACACAAAAACAAGTGTGGACACTACAACATGTTTATTATAGACTTCCAGATGAGGCTGTTTCATCTATGACCCTGTTTTTATTAATAGAAAGACTTGCTAAGGGACTTCAGTCACTTAAGCTTCTGTTTTCCATGCATTGTGTAAGGCAGCCGTGTCCAACCTTTTGGCTTCCGTGGGCCACATGGGAAGAAGAATTGTCTTGGGCCACACATAAAACACACTGACATTAAGGATGGCTGACGAACTAAAAAAAAAAAAAAATCTCATGATGTTTTAAGAATTGGTATTGGGCCACATAAAAGCCATCCTGGGCGGCAGGTTGGACGTGCCTGGTGTAAGGCAGGTAGTGAATTTTCTTGTCAAGATTTTTTTTTTTCCTTTTGTGTCTCAAATACCAATCTACCTCATTCATTCTTATGCAAGCCTTCAACCTGGGCTGCTTCTCTCAGGCATGCGGCAGAGACAGACTTCCACGAGGGCCTCTACGGTTCAGAGCTGCAGCAGCTTCCATTGGGGAGCAGCCACAAGCCTCCGAGCAGCCTCGTTTGACACGTACTGCATTTAGGATGTGTACTGGCTTGAATAATGTCTGCCCCCAAATTCATGTCCACCTCGAACCTCCAAATATGACCTTAGTTGGAAAGAGAGTTGTTGCAGAAGTCATTAGTTAAAATGAGGTTACACTGGATTACGAGGAGCCCTAAATCTAATGACTGGTGTCCTTAATAAGAAGGGTCTGTGAAGATACACAGAGCAAAAGGCCATGTGACGACGGACACAGAGAGTGGAATGACGCAGCTACAAGCCAGGACGTGCCAAGGATTGCCTGGGACCACCAGGGCTCAGGGAGAAGCAAGGAAAGAATCTTCCTGGGAGTCCTCAGAGGGAGCCGGACCCTGCTGACACCTTGATGGTGGACTTCTAGACTTCAGAGCTGTACGAGAATAAATTTCTATTCTTTTAAGCCATCCAGTTTCTAGTAATTTCTTGCAGCAGCCTTGAGACACTAAAGCAGGATTTTATCAGCTAAACTTCTGGCACAGGTCATTATGACAATGCACCCACATTATGACTACACTTTTTTCACTGCCCCAACAACTTCGTCTGGTATAACTTTAAATCATGGAGACCCATGACAGCAAAGCTACTTAAAGTAGTGACTTCTTAATAGACATTAGCAACTTGTAATATTTAGGAGTTTACAGAGAAGAACTTTAAAAACTTCCAATGTGTTTCAGATAAAATTTTTCATTACCCAATTCATTATATGTCCAATCACTGCCACTCATATGGGACTCAAAGTGTTTATCTCCATGGATGCTGGAAGTAGTCAAGGGATTCATGACAACAGATGCCCTCTGACTTTTAAATTAGGGATAAAAGTATGCTCTGGATATTTCTAGGAAAGAGCTTTATAAAAACATCTTTAGAAAAGGTTCCGTAAGCTGGGTGACATTGAATGAAGAACGATCCACGTACAATGTCGCAATGCAGAAAGAGAGAAGGATGTGCGTGTGTTAAGAAGCAGCAGCCTGTCCCTCTCTTTCAAATGGCCTCTCCTTCCAGGAACAAGACACCCTGTTTCCAGGGTGATCACAAATTTTCAACCTGTGACAATGCTAACTTTAAAAACAAAACTGCCCAAGAAGAGCTTCAGCACAGTTTCCACACAGACCTTATGGGTTGTTACACTTTGCAGTTAGAGGCAATGAACTTGAAGGGAAATATTGAGGATTTGCCAAAAAGCTCTGCAAATGAGACTGTCACATTTATATTTTATTCTCCCACAGAGGATCCCACCACAGTTTGTACTGAGGAAATACTGTATCACACATTTATAACAGCAACAGGGCATGTTTTCAGTCCTATTAGTGCTTCTAGCATATGTAAGTGAATTCTATAATCTCCCTTTCCCTGAATATATTTACTTTTCACCAATTAGTCCACAGGATTATCAATTATGGTGTGTTTAACCCAGTCATCATTTTAAAAATTAATAATTCTTAGATATCTATTATAAAATTCAGCCAAAATTCCTTTCTTCACGTGCCCCCTTCAAATATACATTGAGGTATCACAGAAGGTGCCAAAAAATATGTACACATTTTAAGAAAGAAAAACATTGTATTAAAATTGTAATACTCAACATAAACTGAAACCAAAAGATGAATACAAGTCACGTTTGACTTTTGCAATTACAAGAGGTGCTCAGAGTGGTTGCCATCAGCGTCCATACGTAGCTGATTACGGCAAACTACTGCCTGGGCAACGCTGACCAAAGTGTCACTTATGTCACTGCACGTGCCATTTCAATCTCTTCCTGAAGTACTGCCAGTGTAGTCTGTTTTCTTCGGTACCCCACATCCTTTAAGGCCCCCCATAGGTAGAAGTTAAGGGGTGTTAAGTCAGAAGAACATGGGGGAAACTCAAACATCGTTCTTGAATTTCAAATGCCATTTCAGAACGGTCCTGTGCTCCTCAAATGACACCGTGCTTCCACCATTTTCTTGGATTGTCCTGCCTGTCACATGGTGACGTTAGCATTCATTTGATTAACACCATCTTTTTGAACAAACGTCATACTACACATTGTTACTGAAATTCTATTCAACTTCGAAAAGTAATACACAGATAACATCTCTTAAAATGTGTATACATTGTTTGGCACCCCAGTACATGCTGAAGTTAGGGTGACCTGGATTCAGAGCTTCAATCTTTCACGTTTTATCTGTGTGACCTGGGAAGCTGTCTTCCAGTTTGTCTCCAAACCTTCCTTTGTTCCACTTCCGGAAAGGAGAGGATTTACCTAATGAGTGATTTGGGGAGAAGGAACTGAGTATGCCCCAACAACTCTCCCCTCTCTCTCCCCTCTCAGATCTGCCTCACTGTAAAGAGGGCTCAAGATAGCCTGTGCCCTCCCTGATCATCTCCTGGGGGAGGGCTGAAGCTGTGCCAAGATCTAGGTACACACGTCTGTCATACGGGATATCTGAAGAAACCAGGCTAGCTGATGAGCCACGCCATGCTCTCTAGTCAGCTGGTCAAAAATCAAGTGGGAGTGAAAGATTATTTGGTCCTTGTAAAAATAAAAAAATAAAAACACCAGCTTCATAGATGGGTTGTGAGAACTGAATGAGACAATAAATGCAACACTCAGGAGAATCCTGACTAAAGGCTCATAGATTCACTGTTGGCCATTGTTATGACAGTGAGTTTCCTTGTTGGTATTATGACCGCTAACATGGTTACCGCTGCTTCTGTTTTACACTATCGCTCTTTGGAGGACTGGCACCAACCTAAGGGAACTGTGACTTCTTATGTGCATTATTGGTTTGCATAGGAGTAGGACAACATTCCCAGGAAGTGCTTGTGTTCGGCTGCCTAGTGGAGAGAAAAGAGAAACACAGACACCCAGGTGGAGAAGCCTGACCTACGTGCACTAACATAACCTCTTTGGAGGTCTTCCCTCCATTTCTGCAGAGAACAGAGAGCTGCTGGGCTCTAAGGAGGACTGAAGGCAACCCAGTGCCACTGGCTCCTCCAGAGCTTTGCATCCCTCAGTATTCAGTTAGGGAAACTAAGGTTCTCTGCCCACACAAGTCGTCTGGGGTTCAGGGGAATCCAAATGTTTCCATTCTGTTGCAGTCGGTCCATTCCCGCCTGCCATTTCCTGTATTCGCTGTCACACACACACACCAAATACCAAACTTCCCACCAGAAACCCTGCAGTTTTTTGAGCTTCTGGGAATAGGTAAAGGGTAGTTATTTTTGTTTCTTCACATTCAGAAACAGTCATCTAGATCTTAGTTTGTGATTAAAGAAAGATCATAGAGAGATGGTAATGAAGGAAAGAAGGTAATAAGGAAAAGCAGGGAAGAAAAGAATGAAAGAAGAGTGAAGGTCTAAAAACATTCCAAGGAGGAGGTCATGAAGCCGGTTTCAGAAATCGGTACAGCCCAGTTTCTGTGTTAAACTGCAAGGCTAAGGGCAGAGAGAAGAACACACTTTATGTGGGAGGGCACATTTGCAACGAGTACATGAAATTACAATGCAAGGAATCGAAGAGAAAAATAGTCTTCAGAGTGACAGGCACTCCTTCAAGGAGAAGAAAACCCAAATAATTTACGCCTGTGAAGGTACCGTAGGACTCATATTTTAGCCTGCAGAATTTCTCAGGATTTCCACTACGGAGCCTCTTGCTGGGAGGACCTATTAATCCTTTGCATGCTTTGCCATTAATATTGTTTATTAGGCCACAAGAAGGAGACATAAAACTTTAATGTCACTTTTTCACATTAAGGATTCTTTCCTTAAAAATTCAATAGTATCTGCCAATTTGATATGACACTTTAAGGCGATTAGAGAAGCAGATGGCTGATTCTTAATGACTAATTTTTTGCATCAACCCAAGGTTTGTTATTGGATGCAAACTGCACAGAACAACAATGTTGCTCCTAATGGAGCTGGGCTGGGCTATCGAAAGGAAAAAAAGGAAGAGTTTATGCTGAAAAATAATAGAGATTAGAGTCAGAAGGGTTTGGCAGGGTAACAAATTTTGAGCAAAGTCAATTTTGAGCAAAGTCTCATGGGAAAACTATCAGAAGTCTATAGTTTAAGAGATGAGGCTGGTAGACCTTGGTTCAAAGCTTTGCACTCTGATAACTTAAGACTGCCAGTTGGGCATTAGTTTCAGTGAAAGTAAAATGCGGGTAGGAATTTTGAAAATTGTGAAAAGCAGCTATTTATAAGCATTACATTTAAAAGTGCATCTAATGCGTTGGGCTCAGTGCCTGATATTTAGTAAACACCAGTTTGCTAACTGTTTGATGTAAGTGCTCACCAGGTACTTACTTTTCTCCTCAGCTGTTTTTCCTTCTACCTTCTGCTAAAGGTGAACCATTTGCACTTCCTTCATTATTCTCTATCTAATCAGTAACAGTTGTTGAGGACCATTCTTCTCAGAGATCTTCCTGTGCCCCTAATCCCAATGTTGGGATGTCTATGGCTACTAAGACAAAAAAAAAAAAAAAAAAAAAGTCCAGGAAAACATAAAGGGAAGGAAAGAAATGGGAGGCAGTTATGAAAAAACATGGCCAATAAAGGTGTCAACAGAATTAAAAAATACTTTAGAGTTTGAGACAATTGAATAAGGATAACAACCAAAAACTGTGATATAATCATGGCAGAGATGATTCTAGAAGAAGTGAAGCAAGTTTCACCACATGTTGATGATGTGGTAATGGAAGGGGAGTCCCGTGTATCTTCTTGAAGACAATCTGAGGCAGCAAAACAGCAAGTATTGGATAAAGCTGTGCTATATCACAAGGTAGCCAGTAGTCACAGGTGGCTTTTTAAATTAAAATGAAACGACGTCTAAAATTCAGTTCCTTATTCACACTAGTCACATTTGATGAGCTCAGTGCCGTAGGAAGCTAGAGGCTACAGTACATCACAGCCCATAACCATCATCTCAGAAGGTTCTGCTTACCAATTCTTGACACACAAACAAAAAAAGAAAAAGGAGGAGGAATTTTTTACTTTGCCATTTATCCCATGACTAGTTAGTGCTATTTCTCCTGTTCAGTGTTAGGTTTACAGGGATGACGAAAGCAAGAGTCTGGCTCTAGTGACACTTCCAGTACAGCAACTAGCAGCAATGCAGTAAGCCTGTCACCGGACACACGAAGGACTGTGAAAACAGTGAGGAGGAAATAATAAATTATGTTAAACTGGGTAGGAACCTGGGTTTGAAACACCGCTCAGCCTTTCAGGAGCTTTGCAATTTGGGGCAGGTTACTTTAGTTCTCTGGGCCTTAGTTATTAATTCTTTCACTTAATCACTCACTTTTTACTTCCTTCTTTCATTTCACTCATTTTACTGCCTTCTTTCATTTCATTGCTACTGCCTTCTTTCGTTCTCAACAAGTAATTCTTGAATGTTTTCCTGTGTGTTATGGAAGGTTGGGAATATTTGGAGCCATTGTAGGTTTGGTTAAAATGTAACGATTTGATCCACTGCATTTTTCACTAAAGGGATGCCATGGTTTTCTCTAATTCATTTCATGTTGACTGCATCCTAAGAGACCTTCTCTTTGGTATCAGAACCACTTTATTTATTCATTCATCCAATCATTCAACAGAGATTATTGAACACTTGCTATATGATCGGCCCATTAAAGGCATACAAATGAGAATACCATGGTCTTTTTCCTGAAAAATCTTGTAATAGACAGAAAAACAAAAATATTATAATACAATATGACGAAGGCATGGGCAACAGGGTCTGTGGAATAAAAGAAAGGAAAAGAGACCTAACAAACATTCCAAGAAGACAGTTCTCCCCTTGACTCATCCATAAAGTGATGCATTTCATTAGGTGTCTTCAAACAACGAGGTAAGCCTTGCACACTATGTAATAAGCCATGCAATTAACTATAATCCACCACATGGAAATACTTTCCATTTGAGAAATCAGAGTTAACCACACACTCAAAATTTTAAATTGTATGTTGGATCAGAACCCACCTAAAGCAGTGTGTGAGCATATTGGCCAAGTCAAAGCTTGTTACTAATCCATCTGTCAATGAAAGCATTCCCTCAGTAAACATTTATTGAATGGCCACTCAGTACAAGCATTGTGTTAAGGACTAGAAAGGATACAGAAATGAGTAGGGCATGCTGTCTGCCCTTAGTGAACTTCTAATCTAAGTAAATACATTTTTAAAATTTTATTTGTAGCTAAAGGAATAGTTGTCAATGTGTTTTCAGAAATCAAAGGGAATAATCAGTGTGCTTCCTATAGCAGGTAGAATTTCTGGTGGGATATGATGGTAGAATTGAGACATGAAAAAATAGAGAAGAATGTCTCCAGAAAAAGTCAATAGCAAGAATAAAATCTCAGAAGAAAAAAGTAAGATCTGGCTGGTGTTTCACTGGCCAGGTGCCATGAGCCTGATACTAAGCTATTTAACTTAAGTAAGATCCTTTATTTCATTTTTATAATAATATCATGCTATAAGTATTATTACACTGTTTTAAAGATGAAAAATCTAGGGCTTAGGGAATTTGAAATAGATAGCCTATGTGAGATCACAAAGTTAATACATGTAAACCCATGGTTCAAACTCAAAGCCCTATGACATCAAATTCTTTTCATAGGTATTAATTAGTAATATAGATAGTCTAGCTGGTCATCTGAAGGGAACACTAAAATATGTGATTAGAAAGTCTACTTAAAGGGTTCCCTGGTGGTTCAGTGGCTAGGCTGTAGCACTCTCACTGCCACGACCTGGGGTCTGGGTTCAATCCCCACTGAGGGAACTAACCAAAAAAAAAAAAAAAAGTCCTACTTAATCCAGATAATTGAGGGTCTTAAATACAAGAAAAATTATTTAAGTGCATCTTGAATTTAGTTCGATCATGTTTCACAAGAGATTTGAAATAATAATACACAATGCCTAGTCTCATACTTCGTAGTCGTCTGAGCCTGCTCCCAAATCCTAACGAAGAAAGTAGAGGAACAAACAGAAAAATCAGCTACTGAGTTCGAATAATGGCAGGTAGGCACCATATTTTGCCATGTATAATGCACACGTTTTTTGCCTAAATTTGTGGGGGGAAATAAGGATGTGCATTATACATGGGTAGTACTGATTCTGCAGCTATATAAATGTTTTTAATTATTTTATTTATGCTTATGAGCTTAAACTGTAACTGTAGAAATCAATAATGACATCTGCATGCAAAATAATACCCTGGAAGACAATAATTGGGTTTTTAAAATATAAAACAATTTTATACATAAAATTTCTGTAACTTGTATCTGTTCTTGTTTCGTAATTATTTGTTATATAAAATTCCTTGTACCATAATATGTTTAAAATAAATGCTAAAATTCCTTTATAATACAAAAAAAAAAGTACTTAAATATAAACAAAAACATTTTTGAATTACAAAATTAAAATGAAAGATTTCTCTCCCTGAAAGTTTGGGTCAAAACTGTAGCTGCGCATTATACATGGCAAAATATGGTGTCTCTATGTTTATTTTTAAGTGGAAGTGCCGTGTTCTATAAAACCACGCTGAACGCACAGGCTTAAAGCCCAGGACAGAGAACCTCCTTTAATGAAATTCACGGGTCCCGTTATGGCAGCAAGGGCACCACAAGGGGTCCCAACAAAAGGAAATAAATGTGTAGTATCTACACACGCTGTCATGCCGGGCCCTGACAAACCACTGATGAACACCAGATTGGCCAGCTTGGGATGCCAACCAAAACCAGGCTCTGTCTCAGGGGCGCTGTTGCCAGGACACATAATTGTATTCCTACAACACAGGAATTGACACATATGACGAGGACTGATTTTTGGCTTCCTCCCTGTTGCCCGCCTCAGAGAAGAGCATCAGGGTCACTCATTGCTGATGAAATTCTTCATCGTCTATTCAGTCCACATTGAGAGGGAATAGAAGCACCCCTGCTCTGTTCCTACTGTGGAACTTGTCATTTAAAAACAGCAGGAACCACACACACACACGCACACGAGCATGGGTGGACAGAAACGCACCGGACATGTTCACCCATTGGCACAGCCCTGCAACAGGAATAGGAGACCCCTGAGGCGGCTGAGAAATGATAAACGCAGCACAGTTCAGAAGTAAATTGCCAGAGGTATCAGAAGCCAGGTTTTGGTGATGCCAGCAGTGGCCCGGTCATTTATTTCAATAACTGACAACTAGAAAGCTAAAGGGAACCCACCTCCATCATTCACTTGGGCTGCTGATTGATTGATGTCAACTTTTTCTTCCTTCCCTGGCATTCCATCATCTTCTATCCCTTTCTAACAAGATCCCCAAATTTCCCCAAGCAAAGAACTCAAGCCTTAGGCAAGAGCTTCTTACTAATTGTACTAAATGACGTGGAGATCTATAAAGGTCTTGATTGATTGCTAACAAGCTGTCACCCAAACCAAGTACCTTTCAAATGGGACTAATTATTGAATTGGTAGAGATGGCCCAAATCTCTCCAGAGTCAGTCTATGTCTCTGATATGGAGACGTCTCTGATAACATCAGGGATGTGTATAAAGAACTCACGTGAACGTTGCTGTAATTGCTAGATATACGGGGGCTGTCCGGAAAGTGTCCAGCCATGTCACATGAAAAATAGAGGCGTTTATGGCTGGGCGTTTCTCTGGACAAACCTTATATATTCCTTCCCATGATTCATTTGAAACTAAATCAGGGCCCATGTCACCACAGTGACAAGGCAGTAGTTTTTACCACAGTGATGACAGCTATTTTCCCAGTTCAAACACCAGCTGAAGAACTGTACTAGAGAAAAAAACTGCATGTCCCTTTCACACTTAAGTTAGACATGGATTCTTAGGATGTTTCAGACCACCAATTAGAGGCAAAAGACATACAAGCAATGTAACATGCAAGTAAGTGTCTGTGACTTAAGAAAACAAAGATAAAACTGGTAGGTTCATTATTTCTTGAAGTATGAATGTCTTGGAAGATATTTTTGGTGTCACTGCTGAATATATATTCAGATAATGCAGAAAACATATGTGCTTCTTCACTCAGCAAGGGCTTAGAACATGCCAGCACTGTATTATGTGTTATTTAAATCTCCAGTGTCTCAATATCTCCAGCAATAATATGGTTCAGCAACATCTGTTTCACTATCACCTAAAATGTCAAATGATAAATGAAAACAAATATGTGATTGGAGCTCTTTGGAAAAATTGATGATGTTTTTCTAACAAAATAAATTCATAATTTTATAAACATATAATGTTTTCAGGGATCCAAATTCATGGTTTTATGCAAAATATGTTTTTGGAAGTCTATGTAAATGTCAGAATGCATATTTCATATACGTGGTATATTTACAAAACAATAATTACATATAACTAGAATAAATATTCTCATCAATTTTCTTATTTAACCATTGCCCAGAAAGTTTGTCCTCTGTGTCATAGAAGGAAAAAAAAAACAAAGGATAAAAAATAAAGGATACAAAAGTATAAATACTTGATGACTGTTGAATCTTTCCAGTTTACTGTATCAATTTCTCTAGGCGCTGCCAGACAGTTGGAAAAGTAAAAGTAAACAAAAACCATATGCAGAGCAAGTATCATCTAAATAATTTAAATACTTGATATTAATAGTAAAGAAGAAGAAAATAAAGGACATAAAAGAGATGTTTACCTTACCCTAGAGGGTGCTTTACATCTTTGTTACATGACCAGACTTTGATCTACTTGAAGTCATAGATGAGGACAGAAACGAGGAAGAATCCATGCCCATTAGGACCAAACCAAATCATTCCTATTAAAGTAACATGAGGCAGAAGGTGGGGGAGACCGTGATACCGCTGTACTCACACTAGTTAATATTTACTAGTTAATAATATTTACCATTATGCTTTGACCACTGCAAGACGGAGCATATAAAAATGAATCTGGGTCCTTCCCTGAAAACAGCTCTCAGTCTAGTGAGATCAGTATATACAATGTTAAAGGAAATAAACCTGTAAACATGAAAGGAAAACTAATGATACAGTGCTCTAATTGCTGCTTTATGGACACAGAGAAGCTGCATCTCCTTCACAGGGCAGCTGTTGCCCAGCAGTACTGATGAAGCAGGCAGAGGCAGACTGAAGAGGTAAGATGAAAGAAGCTACCTGTGCATTGGTTGCCCGAGTGAAGACATACCATCAATATTTTAAGGTATACATATCGAAGGAATACTGTAGGAGGGTTCAATGGAATTAGCCTAGGTGAAAATTTTGGTATAAGTGAGAGGTAAAAATGTAATGACAGGTGCAAACTGTAACGTAGGAAAACTGCTTCTCTAGAAAGAGTAGGACTCCATGTCGTGGGTCATGTGATCAGGTCCTTTTCTCTCCTGCCCTGACTCTAGGAAATAGTTTGATTGCAACAGTTTCCCAAACACTGCTTTAGGATCGTGGATTTGCTAGGCATTACGACTCAGAGAAAAATCCTGGGGATGGGGAGGTGGTGCAGGCTAGTAACTCTCAGAAAGGCAAAGAGCTGCACGGCCTATCAGCAATAACCCTCTTCCTCCTTTTCCCGAGGCCCCTTTAGATTTCGTTGTTGCACTGTTTTATGTAAATTTTCTTTTCTTTTTTTCTTCTCTTTTTATTAATTCCATTGCCATTCAGTTTTAACCAATTGATGATGGCAAAGGCAATACAGGGTGAAAGAAATATCAGTTGTCTAATTTACTAAAAGACCTCAAAACATAAAATGCAGGGGCTTATAGAAGATTCTGGAAGGAAAGGTCGTACATTCTCAAAGGGATTTTCTCTTCCACAAAGACCACTGCTCCAGGGTCCATTTTACACTTGGACTCATAGTTTTCCTTCCATTCCTTGACAGCTGAGCACGCTTCCATTTGTACGCTGGAGTTAACCGTGATCCTAGCTGTGGGGGTTATTCTGAGGCTCTAACTAACGAATGCATGTAGCGCGAAAAGTGCTTGGGACAAAAGACAGCAGGGCTTGTTAACTGCCAGCGATTTTCCATCGGTGTGGTTATCGTTATTATTACAAACAACATTCTCAATAAAACAAGAGGACCACAGATAACTCTCTGACAGTAACCTCAGAAGAGCCCGAGTTTAGAAAGGTCTGGCAATTTAATCAACCAGTCAGCTACCTTGTTCACGCACATTCCATCCTCAGTCTTTATTGGACAGGCTGGTACAGGGGGTAATAGGACCCTTGGGTTTCTGTAACTAACATTGGTCCAAAAATAAACGCTTCCATGGCACTACAATACAGGATTGCCACTGAAATCTGTTATAAAGTTAAAAAAGCAAAAGGTGCACAGCACGTGAGTTCAATTTGAGGTGCTGCCACTTAGTAGGTAGGTGACTTGAACGATGTTACCTGATAGGTCTGTGCCTGTTTCCCGGACCCAGAAGATCGTACTGAAGCTACATGACGGTTACATGACATATCGGACCTCGGACCCGCGTCACGGCCTGCGGCGTGTTCTGGGCTTTTCTCTGAAGCTTGCTTTCGGGCTGTGCGGTCAGATGCTTCGGGATTCCAAGGCGGGCTCCTCTTCTTCCTCTCTGTGCAACTCAGGCAAGTGCCCTCCTTTTCTGACTCGCCGCATTCTCACTTGCAAAAACAGCCTGCTGTGGCTGTGAAACGAAGAAGGAGGCCGATCACATCGCCTGGAATGCACCAAGCGCTCAGCACAGCACAGCTGTTCGCAAGTGTGCCCCTTCCTCCTGGTTTCTGAGGGCGGATCGACTCTGCCGCGTTTGGGGGTTAAAGAAAGAGGCAAGACTCGTCCCCCACCCAACAAACCAGCTATTCTCTCAACTAATTTAGAAATCAAGGATGTCGCCTCGAAAATGAAGCCATTTCTGTAGCGTATCACAAATGAAGGGGGAGAAGGTCTTCCGGGTGGAAAATAAAGTCAGATTCCACGAAGGAGGCAGTGCCCACCCTTCAGCATCTGTCTTCACAAATAGCACTGGCCTCTCCCGACGTGTCCGCGAGCAGGGGACCCAAGGACAGGAGCTGCTGCTCATTTTCCCTCTCATCCCCACGGCGGGGGGGTGCAGGCTCCTAGGAGCCCTGGTCTCTAGGGAGGCTCACAGCAGAACATCTGACTTGCGGGCGTGGCCTTGGGAAAAGGCAGCTCCAACCGTTACAGGGAGAGAAGTCAGCAGACAGGAAGGGACTCAGGTTCAACTCGTCCTCACCTCCAGAAAGAGAGGAGGAAAGCTGAATTCGTCAGAAGGGAAGGTTGTGCTAGCCACCATTCATCTCCCAAATTTCCTTATGTTTGGATCACGGTACTCCAAAAAAAAAGGGGGGGGGGAGATAAAAAGAAATTAAAAAGAAGTCTTCCCTGGCACTTTGATTATTAGGTCACTTCAAGAGGCAATTTGAGAAACCAGCAAATGCCACTAGGGGAACCGAAATCATCACAAGCGACCCTAACACAGCACCTTTCTTCTTCAAAGCTCTTCGCGAACCCAGAGTAATTGGGCCAATTAAAACTTGGAAAAGCACCTATTTAAACACAATCTTCTGTTTACGCACATACAGTGCATCTGCTGGAGATGACTCTCACCTTGTTTTCAGTGCAAAAGATGCTCACAGGAAAACAAGATACCCACAACACCCGTAAATAACGAACGCAACCTAATTTCAGAAGCATCTGGGGCTAGAAGTCTTTAAGGCAGAAGAATCCAAGGAAACCTCCAACCACTGCTTCTACCCCGAGGTGGTGCACCACGGCGCCTGTGTAGGTGAGCACTCCCCTTACAGGTGGATGAGATCGGCAGGCAGCACAGATGAACGGTCCAGGGAGTGAACGGGCAGAGGATCCTGTTTGCCTTTTCGTAGTAAATGACTTCCCTAAGAGGAATCCCAAAATCACTGAGCAGAGGAGCATCAGAGTGTGTTGGATTAGAAAGTGCTCTAAATTGGGAGGAAGGAGATTGAAGGGCTTGTTTAAGTTTCAGCTCTCCTTCGCTACGTGACTTGGGAAAAATCATTTAATTTGTTTATGGTTTCGGTCTGTAAATGTGCAATGAACTGTTTGATTAAATCCATGGTTTTCAAAGTACATTCTGAGGGTACTGTGGGTCCCCAGTGGGGACAGGCAAAGGCTCCGGGGTTCTCCTCGGACTCAGAAGGAGCACCAACATTTTCATTTGCTTTAGATGCTGGGCTTTCATGAGGTGCTCAGAGTGCCATGTCTAATTGAGTAAGAAAATCACTGGAATGGGTGATCCGTAAACTCTCTTGCAACTGATATTCTGTGGTTTTTAGGAAGGTTTCTGGTTCCTGTAACATGTACGATAGAGTCCAGTGAAAACGTTTATTCCAGAGCTTAACCTGTGGGATCGGAGGCAGAGTGTGCATTGTAAAGGAGGGGCCTGTCTGAACCTCAGTACAGGAAGTATTAGCGGAGACCCACCCAGGTCTGTTCCAGCTTCTTCTCTGCCTGCCCCCTGGCTGGCTAATTCCGATCATCTGGACTTCCCAGTTTAGCTTTGGGGAGGAGCAGGGAAGGCCATTACAGTCTCCAGTCTTCATTTTCAGAGAGCCTGATACAAAGCTGTTCGTCTCGTTCCCCTGACTATGAGTACGGACGTTCTATGATCTAGAGCCCTGGAGGGGAAATAAATGGAAGGATTATTTGGGCGATTAATCATCCCGCACCACTAACAGTGCCTCCTTTTTCTCTGGAATCTAAGCTGCTTTTAGGAACCTCCCTGACAGTGTACTCCAGAAAACTGGTTTGGTAGTAGAACATCTCATTTATCCCCACAAACTGTATTACTTACCTTCATTGTAAATGAAGCAACTGAGGCTGAAAGGGCAAGTGCACCAAGTCCCAAAGCTTGGGTGGCAAAGGCAAAAGGGACAGATCAAGCTCTCTGAGTCCAACTCCCTGACTTTCCCCATCTGTTTACTGCTTTTCAGGTCAAGTAGCATAAATCAATAATGCCCAGTCCGAACAAAGCAAGGTAAGTTTCGCTTCCGTGCTTGCTGTCCCTTACTCTTCCTCTCCAGATCCTCCTGGTTAGGGGACCGTGTGCCCAATGGGAGGGGTGTGTTTGAAGTCTGGGCCCCTGGCTCTAAAATTAACATGTCAAGTGACTTCACTAGAGTCACAGGCAAAACCATGATGTGTCTAAATGACTGTTTGTTTGTTTTTATTCACAAGAGTGTGAATAACTAGTCAACTACTTCATAGCACGTTTATATGACTTTAACATACTACCTACCTGTGGGGACACATTCAAATGACTTTAAATTGCTCTACCTACTCCTGGTGTCATGTCGATGTTTTGGTTTCCGATGTTTTCCTTCTCTTGCAGCATGGCAACTGAGTAATGAGCCAAACTAAAGTGTTTCCCAGGAGCACAGATTTCCTCAATGAAAATAAAGGCTTCCTAATTCCAGATGGAAAGCATTTTGGCATTTCCTTAGAGAATATCAGTAGTGAATTAAAATAGAAATAGATGCTTCTTACTGAGTAGAAGTCTAGCAACTCATTTACAGGCCTATCCACACTCTAATTAAAACAGCACAATTATCTGGGAAATTGTGAGGAAAGCCATCAATGCTATTGACTGCTTTTGCAAAGCCAACAATCACAGGAAGTACTCGGTGACAACCCTTAATGCCCACATGCACAGTACGAAAGGAAAACAGTAAGTTACGGCTGCAGGATACCATGGAAGTTTCCAGGAATGACTAGAAATAAATGTGATCTAACAATCAGCCCTAACAGCCTTGAGAATCAACCAAGGGCAAAAGTTTAAACTAGTTGATACAAGCAAAAGTCACCTGCTGGCGGTAAACAAACAGTCCCCTTTCCTATGTAAGCCTAGACTCAAAGCAGACAGGCGTGGGAGTGTAGGGTCCTGCAGAGTATCCTATGCCTCTGATTACATCGAGGGACCTTGAAAGAGCAAGCTTCTTACTAGAAAACACTGTGCATGATTTGGGCCTATCTCTGACTTTGCTTTCTCAGTTGTTAGCAGCAATAATGCAGATCTGCAAATCAGCAAATTAGCACAGACCCTCTGGATGAGGACTTGGAATTAATACCCTGAGCCCTTAAAGGCTTCTGGCTTCTTCCAAATGGAATCCATTGTTTGGATTTTACTAATATCCAGTTCCTCATTCTTCAGTTATCTAGCTTTACTGTCAAATACCAACTGTACTTAAGCAAGTCAGTACAAGATTTATATTTTTTATTTTTGTTCAATTTTATTGAGATAAAATTGACATATGGCATAGTATGATATGTACATATTGCAAAATGATTACCACAGTAATTTTAGTTAACATCATCACTTCACATAGCTGCAAAAAAATTTTTGTGATGAGAAATTACATTATGTACTTTCTTAGCAACTTTCAAATATACAATACACTATTAACTATGGTCACCATTCTGTTCATTACATCCCCAGAACTTATTTAGTATCATCTAAGTGGATGTTTTACCTTTTGACTATATTTACCCATTTCTCTGACCCCTCTACCTCCTCCCAAGAAAATATTTTATTTGTCAAAAGCAAGTGCCCCAACTGCCCATTGTTTATATTAATATGGCTTACTCCCTATCCCTAAATATTGCATTTTCCTCTCCATTGCTATCACTGCTATATCTAATATTTCCTTTCTCAAAAAGAACCCTATGTATTTGCTATATCATAGCTCTTACAGTCCACTAGGACATTACTTGGCTAGTTCAAATGTTCCTCCCTACTTAATTTCAGCTTCACTCCTGCCTTCACGCCTAGGTTGAAAATCTAATGCTGCCATGTTAGGGGAGGCACCTTTCCCAAGAATTTCCAGATTTACAGAGGCATATCTGAAATCTGATCTGTTCTCCCCAAGACACACCTATTAATTTCATCAAAAATGCGGGAATGATGCCAATCTTTCAGGTATACTGTTGAGCAACAAAATCTGAAAACATGCACACACACATATTGTAGCTGTCTGGAGAATAAACAGTGATTCCCAGAGACAATCAAATCAACTAAGAGTTCTATAATATCCAAACTCTGAAAACATATACACACACATTTGGTAGCTTTTTGGAGAATAAACAGTGATTCCCAGGACAATCAAGTCAACTCAGAGTTCTATAATATCTACACTTATTATATAGTTTTATAACTTAAACCCACCATTTCCAGGAGCAATTCAGCTTGACCCGAGGGTCAAGGGTCAAGGGTCTTTGACCAAGAGTAGAATTCCTTGGCTTCTGAACACCTTGAAATCAGATATCTTATTGCGTGTGTGTGGGTGCATATGCACGTGTGTGTGTTGGTTATCGGTAATTTCTGGGGGGATATGTTACTGCATATATTCTCAGAGTTTTGGGGGTGTCATCATGACTTCCCAACAGGTTCCAAGCCACTGCTAAACTGTCTATGATCACTCATCTTTACAGTCTATAAAATAAGATGGCATCAGCATTCTGTCTCTACATGTTACCCTAAACCATAATCTTCTTTCTAAAGGTAAGAAACATTTAAATAAAAAAATTTTAAAACCTTTTCTCCTGCAAGTACCACCTGGTCAATAATGGTTTACAAGCCTAGCATTCATGTTCCCCATTTCCATGGCAAATTAGATCTCAGAAGTCCAAGTCTGAACACCGTTCACTGAGCCTTGACTTGCTCCAACGTGGGGTTGGAGTCTGGGTCCAATGAGTCTGGCTCTTTTCAAATGGGGAAACAGAGGAACTGGAGGTGCATGCCCTCAGCATTGCAAGGCCTTTCCTTCTGTTCTTTCTCCAATAGAGCTAGAGCTCTCAGTGAATAAATGCTCTTGGAGGCAGAGAGAGAACGCAAAATTTCCAGTGATGAGAACTGCTCTCCTCGTCAAATCAGACATTTAAAACAACGTGATGAGGCGGACACGCGCTGTACATGGAAGGACTGGCCGGAAGGTGGTTGTAGGGAAATGGAGTTTGTGTGCAAGTGTGAATTCACTTTGCCATGGCACTAACAGAATCTCTCATGACCTTCTTCAGGTCAAGACGAAGAACTGTATGCTGACTGAATGTCCCATTAAGTAGATTGGTGACCTTCTGAACATGGCACCCAGAGACAAGTGATTCATTAAGTTGGCACCATTCTTTAAGGAGGGCTCCACACTAGAGTTATTGAATTCCATAGTTGACCTTGTAGTATTAAACAGAATGTGTAGCTTGTAAATTTGTCCATGACAAAAAGGTCAGGAGGTAGATAAAAAGGTGAATGTTAGAATCAATATGTGAAGAGATCTTGACAACTAGAGAAGTGGGCCAACAAATGAACAACACGAACTATCACGACCACAAAATAATGTGGTGTGAAAATTATAAGCTCTGAAATAAAACAAGCATCAATTTAAATGCCTGCTTTACTGCTTAATTCCCAGGTGGGTTCAGCTAAATTACGTTCTAGGGCTTGATTTTCCCATATGTTAAATAGGAACAAAAAATTCACTTTATGGGATCACTGAGAAAATTAAATTATACAGCATAAATTAAGGTCATAATATAGAGCCTAGACTTAATACAGGAACGAGTTAGCTGTAAGTAGTATGTTAATTTTAAACATTATCCTTGCAAATGAAAATAGAAGGGATACCTGATACTTACTCACTCATTCATTTACCAAATATTTACTGAACACATAGTAAGTGTTTAAACACCCAGTAGGTCCAGTGTTATGCTTGGTTCAGGAGTTGCAAAGTTGAGCCAGGCCTAGCCAGAAAGCAGAATTGAGCAGTTGTAATGAAGAAATGGAGAATGCACAGATGGAACGACAATCACTGTATAATATTACTAAGCGCATACTTCCTGGCCCCACACTTTTTCCTTCCATATTTGAAGACATCCCTGCAGCCTGCACCACTTGTCTCTCTGATCTACACTATGACACTCCCATCTGCCATGACAATTGTTGGTAAATTGGCCGCTCCTCTAGAGTTCAGATTCAGTGGGAGTATATCAGGGAGAGAGCATAATTGAACAGGAAGCTAAAAGAAGCATGGCTACTTGCTTGGAGGCATTTTGCCCAAATGTTCTGATAACATTTTTTTTCTCCTTTAAACTTGCCCAGAGTAATTACAGCTCTTAACAATTGTTATAGCTGAGTAGCAAATGCTGGGTGACTCCCGCAAACAGTTTTATCAAACTGACATTCTAACAAATGTCCCTTGCTAAATGTCAAGAGAGATTTCTGGAGGGGAAAGAAAAATGTTTCTTTTCTTCCTCCACATCCCACGTTCGTGTAGATCAAAAAGACACTGCGTGGCTGCCCATTGTTTCAGCAGTTCAGACGTCTGCAATAATCCCTGAAGAGCCTTGGTGGGCCAGGCCTCCGTTCTGCACTCCGGGGAGGGGGGCGGGGTGGGGGGGAGTCAATCAGGAATGTGGAATCAGCATCACGGTCCGGTCCAACGGGAAGTAGATCTGACATGCGTGCCTCCTGCGGTTTTAGTCAAGCAGGGAGGAGTCTGAGGGGGTAAGATGGATACCTGACCCACCCTGTAGGAGGTTCTTATCCCTCTTTGTTTCTGAGTTTCGTGTTATTCATGGAATAAATATTCCAAATTACATGACCTCACCAAGACATTAATACTTAAGTGAAGACAATGAAATCAACAGCAATTAAATGCAGTGAGTCGGTACAGAAAAAAGGGAAGTGCTTTCAGGAGAAGGTAGAGTATTCTCTTCCCTAGATTAGGGGAATACCTAGAAAGTTGGAGTAAGAGGTCACTGTTAGCTGTGTACCCCATGGCCGTCAGCCTGCTTGTCCCACACTAATCGAATTCTGATTCTGTTCAGGTATCTGATGGCTCTTGTCATCAAAGGAGACTTAAGCTCTTCTGAGCTCCACAGGTCAATCATAATTGACCTAAACCAAGTGTGATAATCCATACTTTCTTTTGCCAGTGACTGGTGTAGGAAAGGCCTGGTGACCCACTTTTTATCCAGGAGACTTTTTATCCAGGGACACATCTCCTAAACCTTTTCTCATTTTTCAAAAGAGATGCACGTAAGAAAATAATTGTGTGGGGAGGTGCTGCTTGGAATTTACTGCGGCCGCCTTGTGGCCACGAGAGCACACACTTAATTTTTTTTTATTTGATATATGTACATATTGTAAAATAATCACCCCAATAGGTTTAGTTAATTAACTAACATCCATCACCACACACAGTTACAATTTTTTCTTGTGATGAGGACTATTAAGATCTATTATTTTAGCAAGTCTCAACTATACAATACAGTATTGTTACCTGCAGTCACGAGGCTGTACATTACACCCCCCAGAATTTATTTGGAACTGGCAGTTCGTACTTTTTGACTAACGTCACCCATTTCCCCCAGCTCCCAGCCCCCGCCTCTGGCAACCACCAATCTGCTCTCTGGGAAGCACACACTTCAGATCAAAGGTCAAAATGCGGAAAACGGCAAGGCAGAAACAGTAGTCTTTGATGAGGTCATCTGTCCCCTGAATCACCAATCCAGGAGCTGCCGCACCCTTGGCTGTCTCATTCTGTGATATAAGATTTTCTCATTTTAAAACAACTTTATTCATTTTTCTGTTTCTCTTAAGGTAAATTATCTTAAGCAATACTCTATTCAACATAAAAAAAAAAGTTTCATACCATTTTTTTTCATTTATACTCACAACAAGTTCCTCAGGTAGGTATTTCCCCCTTTTTACAAATGACAACAACAACAAACAAAAAACCCTCAGGCTCCAAGAAAATAAATGATTTTCAGCAGCGAACCAGCGAGTAACCAGCATAGCTGGAGTGAATGCCCGTGGGTGAGTGCCTCTAAAGCTTAAGTTCCCTGCACTATGCAATCCTCCAGTATCATCCCTGGAAATACACTCATTTCTATTTACTCAAACTTCGCAGTTTTCAGATACCAGAAAATACACTAATTGCTAGAGATGCAAATATTATAAAAAATATTAACAATCCCACCCTGTCAGCAGTCAACAATACAGTGTGATGATGTCTAACAGTAGTAACCAAATCTATACTGTTAGGTACTCAGGTAGTAGTGGCTGAGATGGGTTTTAAAAACACAGGGATTTTGGAGCGATTCGACAGGGTTGGTAAAGGGAATCTATGATAAGTAGGGAGAATGAACTATTTGAAAACCCACAGGTCATTAGCTCTTACTGGTGTATGAAACATGGACGGTGTGGGATAGTTGGAAGCTACGTTAGAGAGGAGGTCAGAGTCCAGATCATGAAAGCTGAAGCTAAAGAACTTGAACATATTCTGTGGATCGCTGGTTTTTAAACTTGTCTTTATCTTTAACCTTTTGCCTTCAAACAAAGTAGTATTTTATCTAAAATATTAAAACAGATAATAGTTGAGTTTTCTGGTTAAACCCATAGAGCACATTTTATAAGTCATTCTTTGTAGATAATGAGCTGTCACCCAATGATTTTAACCATAGAAGTCACATAAAAATAATGATGTCTCAGAAACTATTCTGGGGACAGGGGAGAGGACAGGTAGTTGGGGAAAGAATCGGAAGGAGGCAGTTCAGTGAGGAAAAAGATGGATCTGGAATAGCAAAGTTACTTCCAGAAGTCTCAAATACTCCACAGAGAAGATATCAAGGCAGTGACAGTGAATCAACATGTACTTTGCTACCCAATTTCTGTTCCCCATCCTTTACGGTAATTGTATTTCAAAGAGTGCCATCTTCACTTATAGCCAAGCATGACATTAATAATACATGCCAATGTCAGCTCCAGGTAGGGTCTGATCAACACAAGCCAATCACAACATCTCATCCCTCAGCCACAATGATTGGTTTGACAAGCGTCATATGATACAAACTGGGCAATCAAAGAAGTTGTTTGTTGGGAAGTATTTTTTCATTGGTTGGTTGGTTTTTGGAGGAAGAAGACTTCCATCCAAAATGAGGAGAAGGGATGTCTTCTCTCCAAGACGAAAACATGGAATCACATAGCCCTAGATGCTGCAAAAAGCCGGAACTAAGAGGGGAGAAGGGAAAAATAGATAGATAGATAGATAGATAGATAGATAGATAGATAGATATCAAGATAAAATAGTGTCATGAAAGGAGAAAGTATAGACATAAATGAGCTAGGTTTTGATATCACTAAGCTAGTATAACATACATCATGTAAAACCCTTACCACCTCCAAATGTTTCATTTATTTGAGCCACTAAGTTTCTATTAATATTTAGGGCACTTGCGTTAAGCTTTCTCTTTCTTACAACCGAAAGCATCTCAAGTGATACAGAACAGTAAAGGATAATAATAATTAATAATAATAAAGGAATTTATTTAAAATAAGGTAAAAATTAGTAGATCAATGGCACTGTGTGACTAAATTTGACATGAAGGTGAGGGCAGAGTTCAGGATGGCTCCCAGTTAGTTCGGGCTTGTGTGGGGCAATACTAATGCACTAAGGTGAGGTTACAAAGAGGGGAGGTGAGACAAGGTACACAGTTAGGTTTTAGATACATTTATTTTAGGTGCTTTCAAGGTGGTAATGCAATAGACATTCTTTGTAAGCAATCTACAACCTTGTAGAAATGTAAACATGCATCTTAAAGGGTCCTTTCAGGCTGGTGACACATTAAGGTGATGTGTCCCCATCTTGGGTACTGATACTCCTAGAGTATGTTTGGAAATTTATAAAGACAGCAGCTAAGTAGGATGAATATTTTAAAAACAGTAAGTAAGGGTAGAAATGGGAACAGTTTTAAACATTAATTTTCTACTGAAATCAGTAAGAACACAGTGTAGAGAGAAAACAACGTTTATATGATCTTTTTAAGACAGTAAGCTAGACTTCAAGCTCTCACACTACCATTGGTGCTTCAGGTCACGCTTCATGCCTTTGAGGGATTGATTATTCATGCCCCTCTACTTGAAGTACTTTGAACACTTTGAAAACTGTACTGTTCAGGGGTCGTCATGATTAATTTTACTGAAGAAGTCAATGTATCGGATCAACTTCCCAATATGACATAGAGCCGGATGTAAATTTCAGAAAGATTGATTTCGGCACCCGAAACCGAGGGGCCAGGAGTTCTCGGAATGACGTAACGGTCAGGGCACAGGGCCAAAACCCAATTTGATCAGGTTCCCAGCTGCTACCTACCTGGGCCTGGCCTTGGTCCACATGTGGTCAGGGACTATTACAGACAAGTGCAGAGATGAATCCCTGCCCTGGGCTTCATTTTCCAGTAGTTTCCGACCCAGCAAAGGCGAGTTTGGACACTTACACTCTTGCAAACTTCTGGGTGCAAATGAGTTCTAGTTGGCAAGGCCACCATCAAATTTTGATAACAAAAGTCTTAAGTGAAAGGCCCCCAGGCATTTCACACACCAAACAGCTCTTACTGAATGATGTTTTGATGAAATAATTACAAACGAATCAGAAGAAATAAATTACCCTTGAAATAATAACAATACTTCAGCATGTTTTCGTTTTCAAAGTGTTTAACAAATTACTAATTATTTAATTTACATTCAGCATTATGATGAAGGGCTTTCTATTTCAGACTTGTAAGTGGGGGAGCTGAGCTATTGGGAGGGGTGTGGTGCTCAAGTCAAGAAGGTCTATCTAGAAGGAGGCTGAGTGGATCTCAAGCAGCTGTTCTCAGCAATGGAGCCATTGGTGAGGTGAGCAAGGGAGAGACCGTCTGTCATTCAGGTAGAGCCCGATTTCCTTCCATTCTCTAGGTTTTCAAGCCTTCAAAAAGCAATCACATTTTTTTTAAAAGCTTCTGAATTGAAAACACTAGTCTAAAACGGAGCATTGTTTTAAACTGTATTTTGATAGATTCATGGCTCCGTCATTTGGGAAACTGGGGCCACTCTGGGGTCCGTGTGTACCTTACCGAGCCAGGGCTAAGCTCAGGATGGTTCCCTCAGTACAGGTGGGAACCGTGCAGTGAAGACAGCAGTGCAGTCAGAATACCCTCGGGACTTCTTCCGGGATCCCTGCCTCTCACCTACCTTGTTCTTCGGTGCCTGACATAGACTATCAGCTTTAGACACCTCATGTCCCCTGGTGACTTCTCAGGCTGCTTTCATGAGTTGGCATCCTGACCACAAACTGAGAACTGACCCTGCCGCCTACCTGCCTGCTGTTTTCTGGGGTTGACGCTGTCCACACCTGGAATGCATTCCACCAACTCAGTTCCGCGCCAGAACATCCCACTCAGATGGTCCCCAGAGTAGCCTCATATTTTAGGGCCATGGCAGCAAACTGACAGTGACATAGTTGTGTCTCCTAAACAGCCCACACTGTACTGCAAAGACCCTGTGGCCAGGCAAGAGTTATGATATTCCTCTCAAAATAAGCAAGTTTGCTTCCTATGTCCCTAACCTCTTCCTGCTCTGTTTTTCTGTTAGCTGTATGGTTCAGTTACCAACTGTGACATAGCAAACCACGCAGAAATGTGACTGCTTGCAACCGCAATCACCTCCCCAAGGTTCTCTGGGTCAGGAATCCTGGCAGAGCTCATCCAGGAAGTTCTTTGCTTCACAGGATATTGACCGTACTTACTCATCTGACTAGTGTCTCTGCTAGGGCTGGAATATCCATGATGGTCTGCCATCCTTCTGGATCACACATCGTACCAGACCAAGAGAGAAATAACAGTCCCCCATCTCCTTTAAGACTGAGCCTCAAAGTACCAGAACTGCATCTGTTTGGTCAAAGGAAACTATGGCTTAAGGATGTGTGTGCCGGTTTCTAGACAACTATTGTGCTTGCCCTCAAGCAATGGCTATCCTTCAGGAATTCAAAGAAAATCATCGTGACATACTGAGCCACTGACAAAAAGCTTAAGGAATCACCCATAAAAATGACTCTGGATAAACAGATGTTTCATTCCCCTCCATTTGTGTGAAAACTGTAATCCTGTATACTGGAGGAAAACAGGGATCAATTTGTTTTTTATGTTCTGTTTTTGTTTTTGATAAAACAACTTACTCCTAAATAGAATATGATTATAATAAGGATGTATTATCCTAATTTAAAAAGACACTGTTTTTAAACACTTTGAGTGCACCTATATGTGTAAGTTATTTATTGGTGAGAGCAGGTCATTAAGGGCATTTACTTACTTACTAGTTCTCACTGCATTTTCTTTTCCTCACTACTATAGAAATGATGTATGGAGCTCACATGAGAAATACATTCCCAAAGATAAATTCATACAATAATAACTTTTTAAAGGTTAATTAATTGTTGTGGCACTTCAGACAAATTCGAACTACTCAATAAACTTAAAATCACATTATTTTTCAAAAACTAAAATATTTATATATACTTATATATTATTATATACTTGATTAGTTATTCATATTATTGTACAGCTAATCTGAATTTTCACATTTCTACTACATAAACACACTGTCCTCTTCGTCCATTCACCATTCAACAACATTTTTTCAGGATCTACTATGTAAGGCACTACTTAAGTACTAGGGTTAAAAAAAGACTAAGATAGAATCTTGCATTCACTTACAGTCTCCAACATATTGTACAATGGGGAAAGTGTTAATAATCTCATAATGTTGGGCTGTTTCTGAGATAAGGTTAATTTTGAAAGAAAGTGACAGAGAAAAAGAGAGAGAAGAGGGAAGGGAGGGAGGGAGAGAGGGAGGAAAGAAGGAAGGAAGGGAGTAAAGAAGGGAGAGGACTCTTTCTAAGCCTAACTGGTCCACCAATAAAGGTATAATGTGATGGGCAGCCGTATTCAGAGATCTCAGAAAAATGTCACCCTCAGTCATCATGTTTCATTCTGAAAGCTAAACTGATAATTCCAGTGTTACACAAGGGCTGTCTGGGAAAAAATCCAGCCATTGTCAATATAAGGAGACAGTTACATGGCTGGATACTTTCCAGACAGACCTTATATAATCATATGATGGTAAGGCTGTAAGATTTGGCTATTTTTTCTCCCATCTATATACAGGAAGCAAGATTTCTGAGTGTGTGTGCATGCACGTGTGTGTGTGTACAAGTGCACATGCACATGAACACTCACACACACACATGCCCAGTGGAAACACAGGATGTTACTACTTGCCTAGATCTTCTCTTGAGGCTGGATGGACCAAGTTCTGTTCATATTAAGTCACATCAACACTTGCAGATAATCAAGTAACTCATTGTTTAGTGGCAATACTTTAGATTTATTTAAGAGCATTTCACTTTAATGAAAATAGTTATTTAGAGTTTGGGGAGAAGTCTTTCAAGTCCACATTTGTTTTCGTAGTGGGCCAATTTGGTCCAACATGTAATTACAGAGACATCTAGTGGTTGAGTCCAGGAGTATGAAATTAGAAAAACAATGCAAAAATGGACTCATTTCCCCGCTAGAGGTGCCACTGGCTGACAGGGTAGTCACTAGCAGGAAAAGTTAGACCAAAATGGTTCACCATGCATAAATGCTTATACCTGTTATTGTGGGAACCTGAAAAAGTACGATGAAAATTAAAGCGACAGTAAATAATAATAACAACATCAGAAAAAAAATCAAGGTGTATTCAGTCAATGTCTATGGCATGGTTTCAGGATTCCTCATTCGTTCAAAAGGGCACACATGCCCTCACTCATTGTATCGTGTCAGAAATGCTATATTAGGTGTTATTAGCATCAGATTTCATTTCTACGTCAAAATTCGAATTTTCTGGGAGAGAGGACACAATGACCTCTATCAGTATTTGACACTTTAGAGTCAATCAATCGGTCAAAGTCTAGAAATGAGCAGGACTAGAAGTTGACAGCTCTGGGAGAAAAGGACTACGGCAATGCTTTCCCGAGTAGAAGGGAGACGGTTGTCATTAGGCTATGACATCAGAAAGGACCTCATTATAATTGCTGAAAGAATGCTGTAAGTATCAATGTTTTGAAAGAAAAAAATGTTTTATAGCATATTCTAGAATTCTGAAAGTGGGATAAGTGGTAGAAAAATAAATGGAAAGTAGGGAATGGGGAAGGGGAAACATGTACACTAAAACATGCACCTGTGCACACATACACAAACATGAAACCTTCCTATAATACCATGTGCCTGATCAATATGATCAATCCTCTGAATGAGTTTCAAACTTCAATATTTTTGCTTCATCAAAATCTAAATCCACTGTAATAGGAACAAAACAAGGGCTGGCAACCTTTTCCCCTCTATATCAGTGAAGGGGCAAGTATTATAATAAAGCTTAAATAACTATCTTCCCAAATATTCCTCAAAGAACTTTCTAACCGGTGGCAAGTTGCCCACCTCTACCTGAAATTCCTTGAAATTTCAATTTAGAAATGAGAGTGGGATGTCAAGTATATACATCAACCGCTTTCTAAGATCAGGAACTGCATCGCGAAGAAGGGGGTGGGTGCAGAGATGAAGAGGGGTTCTATAGGAGGTCACATTGTGTCCTCCCCGCTCAGTGCACCAAGAGAACATCCCAATGTCCCCACATAATGCCCCACATCTCAGAGGAGAGGAATGATGTCAACTTTCAGAAAACACTAGAACACAAAACATAAAAGTTCATGAAATCATCTGTTGTGAAAACTATATCCCAGTATTATCTGCTCATCAGCAGTGTAAATTTTTGTTTGTGTTTTATAAGAGAAAACTGTCTCTCCCACAACATATAGCACTCTCTCCCTCCATCATTTTAGTCATACCCTGCCACACTTGATTTCTATGCAATTTTCGTGATATGTTTAAACCAAAAGCGGTAATCCTGAAAGAAGAAAATTAACCCAAATTCCAAATTCAGCTTCCATAGTTGTTATTTTCGTCTCTGAAAGTTGTCTCTACTTACTCATAATTCTACATTTCCAATATCCTGCTCAGCGTAAAAAAAAAAGCTTACCAGATCTGAGTGTTACTGCAGTTATGGAACTTACTAAATGATTGGCAGGCTGAGAAATTCGTGACACGGTTTTCCTGCACGTGTGGGTCCACGTCCACCCCCATTGGAATCATTTCGGGCCCAGCTACTCAAATAGTCGTCCATGGCTGTGCAGCACTAGCAACCATACCAGGGATCTATCCAGAAATGCATAATCTCAGCCTCTCTGCAGATCCTGGAGTTATTTGGAAGCATGTTAACATTCGGAAAGCACTGCCATAGGAAACTTTATAAGCTTCCACATTATTTGGTCACTTTCATTCCCAAACCTGCAGAATCCCCATCTTTTAGGTGGAGGGAGGGAGAAAGGAAGAGCAAGGCTTAAAAACCTATGAATAGGCTTCCCAGATAATTTCTGAAATTGAGTACTATGAAAGTTCAGACCTTATTTATTCGCTCCTACTTGCGTAGCTTGGACTTCGAGTCTGATGATGCAGGGAAGCAAACTTCTTTGGTCAAGTCACTTTGCTTCCCTGCATCTGACTTTTGTATCTTCAAAATCATCTTCATGGGGTTGCCTAAGTCCCAGGTGGTACAATGCACAGGGAAGTAGTCCATGCACAAATAAAATGCTACAAACAGAAGAATGCATTACTATTCCGATGTGCCTAGGGATATGTTTACCATCAGTGTTCTAGTAGCTTCCCCTCTGTGAAGCCGGGGAGGGTAAGTTTCTTTCTCTTAGAGAGTCAGCTCAGGAAGTCCTCTGGGACGTTCTCCCTTCAGCATGAAGAGGAGGAGGTGGGGGCAGCCCGAAGCCTGCAGACATGCTCAGCTGCAGCTCAGCCAGCAGCTGGGAATACAGCATTCATCTCATGCTGGCTCAGCTAAGAATACTCCTTCTATTCTTGCCTGCTTTTTGTCTGGTTTTGTTTTCAGGCTGAGGTGTTAGGGAAAGAACAGTAGCTGAATGCAGTTCCCAGTTACCCTGCATTTTATAAACCAGTGAATCTGTTCAGTCCTCTTGCAATAAAGAGGCTGTCCCCATCTACCAGGGAGGCGACCAACTTTTAAGAGACCGAGTGGAAATGAGACATCCATGAGGTTGTGCCCCCTGGATTTTCACTTAGATAGGATACAAGGCAGCCTCTTATCGCCATCACGATCACCCCAAGTACTAATAATGCGGCAGGACTAAAGAAAAGGTAATGTTATGGTTCTAAGATAATATTATACAGTATGCTACAGTGCGAGAGCATTAATATGTCAGTGATATCCCAGTCCTATTTTATGAAGATACAACTGTTACTATGGAAAACATTTGCATGTATTAAAGAGCATTGATAGATACGGATTTAAGAGTACAGCCCCCTCAAGCTTCGACAAAAATATCAGACCCCACCAGGCCTTATATTCTATTACAAAAGAGAACTAGTTGATCTATACCAGTATCACAGCATGTTGATTTCTCAATGTAAATTACTAATTTAATAGTGGTTAGCATTTATGAAGTATCTACTAAAAGAAACACTCAACCAGGTACTCTCCACAAACTATTTAAAATGAGGAGGTACCTAAGTCTTCTGTTCCTCAGAAAGTTATACCACGGGACAACGGTTTATCCTCACGTGTTCACATCACACCACGTGGGTGTTCGCCAATAAATATATGTCCATTCATCATACAATTATGTGGGTCATCATTTCCCAAACGGGTATCACAGAGCACGAGTAATGTGCTAAATGTTAACAGATGTTTCGTAAACAATAGGGGTCCAGCGTCTCATAGGTTTGGTAAGCACTGAATCAAACAATATTAAACATGGTTGTTTAATACAAGACTTCTTAAATGCTTCAAACATTCATTTTAATTATATTTGTAAAAGAAAAAAGATAGCATGCGATGCTTGCCAAAGAGGTAAGGCCTACGAACAGCTGTTTGCTCCCCCCGCAGTGATATCTCACTATGAAAATGGCAACTCTCTAAGGTGAACATACCTCCTTACAGGATGCCGAAAGCAGAAGGACTGTGCTATTTATCCGGATGTTTTTATCGTTTATTTAGTCTCCCTAGTTTTCCTGTGGTTTTCACAGGCGCTCAGGACAAATCGTGAGTTTCTGGCAAAACTAAGAAGGAGCAGGGAAAACGCTGACGTCAAATAGGCCAGAGCCCAGGGCTTAGTCTGAGCCCTTGAGCGCCCAGTCTGCCTCCCAGGCCCCCTGCATCTGCCCCTGAAGGTGAACTAAAGGCTGTAACTCACCGGAAGTAGCAGTCCCCCCTTTTGTTCAGTAGTCACTCTCACCCCCAGAAGGCGAATACCTGCGTTCTTAGTTCTTTTTGTTTCTTATGCAAAGGATCCCAATATCATTCAGTCAGATCTTGCTTAGGGCACTGTAAAACTCCCCCTGGTGAAACCCCCTGAATATAGAGACATCGCTGCCAAGTCCAAGTCCCACCGTGGCAATAGTGTCCGTCTGTGACCCTGGTCAGAAAGCACAGAGCACGTTTCACAGAAAGGAGTCACCAGCTCCCACTGTCTGAGGCTGTGAGGCAATCCGGAATGGCCACGACCGTCACAGAGAGCTGACTTACAACACCAGCATCTACTTCCAAAAGCAAAGCCAGCTCCATCCAGGTGCTACATTCTGCTTCTCAAGATCATTTTTCTCCACAGACAGCGTACCCCCACGTGCCCTGCCCCTGTGCCCCCCGTGAGCGGAATGGGTAAGTCTGCCCACCCTTCAAGCAGCCCTAAATCTAGTACTTTCGTAACCTTCTGAAATGAAGCTCCAAGGTCCTACACTGAAGAAGGGGGAAGGCCAGTCACCAGCACCAGAACTGCTCCTGAAACGGGTTTCAGCTTTATAACCCGATAAAACTGATAGATCTCAAGACATGATAAATGACCAAACGGAAGGCACCATGCAGTCTGCGAATATTTTAGGTTAGTTTCTCCATTCTGATGTAAGCTGGGAGTCTTCTTTTTCTTCCAGTCAAACTAGAGAGAGCTAAAACTGACTTGTGTCTTCCCACTTTTTCCTTTCTTCTGCTTTGAATGCAGACAAGAGGGTGATAACTTCTGCAATCATCTAGCAACCAAAAGATAAAGACCAACAGAATCCCTGGCCCTGACACTATTAAGTCATGTGAACCATGAGCTACAATTTCTGTCCTTGTTAAGTGGTGGAAATGAACTCCAATTCATTTAGTCTTCTGGAGTCAGATCACTGTTATTTTCAGCCAAGAGTTATATTAACTGGTCCAAATATCTTCTGCCCTCAGAAGTAAAATCACTTAGAGAAGGTGAAAAAAAAATTCTTCATAATCCAACCATGATTAGTATCTCAGTGTACTCTTACTCAGTCTTTCAAATTTACATATGCATGCAAAATTTCTTTATACAGCATCATTATATAAAGTCTTCCAGGTTGTAAATTTTACTAGCTGCCTCATATCTATGTACAATTATTTTACCTATATCCTGTTGTTTGACATGTAGGTTGATGATATTTTTTACTGCTCTAAAAATTTTATTAGCATTCCATGCAGTTTGCATTTTCACATTACCTTGGGATAGATTTCTAGATGGGGATCAAAGCAAATGAACAATTCTATAACCTATACAACACATAAAGTCAAATTGCTTTCAGAAAGTGTTATACCAATATACACTGAACCAACAACGTATGAATGTATCAGTTTATTTACCATTTTTTACCCTGAGTATTTACATCAAGAAGCAATGGCTAATTTCATAGAAGTAAGAGTGATGTTTTAAAGCATGATTTCAATATAAGAAATTCTTGTCCTCCCTCTGCTGCCTCTTTCTTGCCAGGAAACCAAACATTCGACTCCTATGCTGTATAATCTGAAATAGTTCATCGATCTTCAAAATGCTACCTAAGAATCACAATACCTTATATATGCAGAATCTTTTGCACTGCAGAAAATTCTTCTGAGGCAGGTGTAATACCTATTCTACAATAAAGCTTATTTCAAAAAGTGCAAGTGACTTCAGCAGAGTTGTAGAGCTATGAAACGGCAGAACTTAAATTCCTGGGCTCTTTCTAGCTCCACGTATTACTTTTTGCTCCAACGTAGATGCTAAGCTAACCTCACAATATCAATCTTGACTTGGGTAAACAAACCATCCTTGAAAGAATCAACCAAGGCCTAGAAGAAACCAATTAGCAAGAACAGATTTAAGAGTCTGCAGTTGTCTTGGTGCTCTAAGTATATGCTCTGGGTATATGTTATTGTGACTATAAAGTGAAACACAGCGCAGAAGAAATAAGGAAAACCCCAGGGCAGAGTCTGTCATGAAGAGGGCTAAAGTCAATCCATAGATGAGAGAGAATTTTTTAAACCCTTATGCTCTGGAATCTTTATAAAAATAGGCCAGTATAGAGCAACCTGGCTTTGAAGAAAGAGGAGTAATAATTACCAGTTGGTCAGTTTATGGACAAAGACATCAGCTACATAAACTTGAGTACAAAATCAAGTAAGGTAAATGAGATTTCGGAGAAGAAACAAATTAACTCTAGAAATGGGAAGAAGGAAATACAGCTGAGACACATTGCTGGTACGGGACATGACATCTAACATAATTTCTATCTCGTCCCTTTTAGACATGGCAGAAAGCTACCTCTCAGAACCAACAGAAAGCAGGATTTAACATGCAACCTTTGGTTCACTATCTCTTCCTTTTTTTTTTTAACATGTTCCCAGAAGATGCTACACACAGTAAACACTGAATATCTCCCAAGAATAACGCATGAAGCGTTAATGAGAAAATCTCTTCTCTCTTGACACTTCAATCATGAGTAAATTGGACAATAAAAGCAAATCAGGGCCCCGTCACCACACAAAGGACATGCTAAGGCGAGTGGAATGCCCCCGCAGAGTGAGCAACGTGGTGTTCAGATCTGGACAGTGTTCTATTTTTGCAAAAAGGGCTCAGAGACATGGTGCAGAAGAATTCTAACTATCCATCAATTAAGGGAAGGGCTAAGGGTAAAAGGGAGAAACAGAGGGAGGAGGGGAGAAAATAGAAACAAGAAACAAAAGGAAATGAAGTAGAGGCCTGGGGCTGGCCTCATCATCCTGGGGGTTGGAAGGATGCGTGACTCACTGAAAAGGTGGAAGTCAAATGCCACAGTTTAGAGTTCTGGGTTAGCCACTGATGAGTTGCATAATGTCGAACCTATCACTTAGCCTTTAATCCTCACTATTCTCACCTATAAAATGGAAAAATAACACCTTTCTCCAAGGGTTACATATAAGTATGTAAATACAACGTACAAATTATTATTTTATAATACGATCCAAAGAGGGTAATTTTTCCTTCCTTCAAATGAAGACCCGAGCAGGATGAAGAAATCCACAGCATGTAAGCATGAATGAATACCTCTGTATGAGTGTGAGTGTGTGCGTGTGTGTGCGTGTGTGTGCACATAAAACTTAATTCATTTCCATTCTACAGTGAATCCGTTCATAACAAAAATGGCATTACCTATACTGAGTTCTGTGTCTAGCAGACAGTAGGTTCGAAATATTTGTTGAGTAAATAAATAATGACAAAATAAACAATATTAAAAACTAAAGCTGAATGAATGCCAGACGGCCTATTAGCAAAGACTAGAATTTTTTATATAAGCAGCTCTGCAGTTCAGAGACCTGTATTTATCGTACCAAGTTACTCTTTCTCAAGAGAACACAGGAAGACAACCACTTGGAGTAACTCACAAATCCATCCCCACCCCAATTTAAATCTTAAGAAATGAATAACGCTGGTGTAAATAGGTAAGTCTGTTCCAGTTAACTTGCTGTGTAACAAAGCATCTCAATGTACAGAGACTTAAAGCTCTCTTGTATCTAACCATTCTCTGTACTGGATGGGCAGTTTCTCTGCTCCTTTCCCCCTAATTGACTTCTTCTATTTGTCACATATAGCCAGGGCAGAGCTGGAGCTGGAAGTTGCAAGGTGGCCTTACTCCTGTGTTGGGCCGCTGGCTTTAGGTGACATGATCTGGGTAAAATGGCAGAAGCAGTTGGTCAGTGCTCCTCTGTGTGGCTTCCGTGAGGCTAGACGGGGTTCCCGTCATGGTCTATCCTAAGGTCTATCCTTGGAGGTATACAATATCACTTCTCCCACATTCTATCAAAGCAAGTCACAAGGCCAGTCCAGATGCAAGAAAACGGAACCCACTTCTCATTGGGAGTCACATGGCAAAATGAGGTCCATACCAGGACCTATGGAATCGGTGGCCATCTCTTTCTGTTTACGGCAGAGACATGAGAACAGGTATGGCCACGTTCCTTACTGAGATGGCTACGAGCACATTGCTGGGAGTCTCAGTATATGCCAGACAATGCCTTAAATGTCACAGGTAAAGTCCCAGGTGTGGGAGAAAGTGCAAAAAAATCCAGCAGGCATAAAACTGAAACTACAGCACCACACTGAAGATCTGCTCAAAGCCCAAGGACCAAGAGAAGCTTAGACATAGAGAAAAGAATGCAGGTGATTAGAGTAGACCATGACTTTAATAATGCAGATCTGGACTTGAAAGTCATGATTTTAGCATAAAACATACTATGAATGTGACCATATGTTTGGTAGATATAAGTTCCTTTGAAACTGGACATGTATTTGCTCAAATCTCAACTCAATCATCAGTGTGTTATCAATTGTAAGTTGCTTAAGCTCTCTCTGTCTCAGTTTCCACATCCTATAAATTAAATATAATTTAGTAGTATTACCTGCCTTTGTTGATACGAAGAATTGAATAAGATCTATGTGCATCCTTGTTGCTGGCATAGAATGTTCAATAAATAGTAGAAATAACTAAAATATGTAACTAAGCAATCCTGGTTTCCAATTGTAAATTCTACTGAGCCCTATAATGAGACTATTAAAACCCAATAAAAAAAATGCCTATATTTATGTAAAATGTGTATTATTCTCTGAGTTCAAAAATGTTGATTTTAATATCCCAAGAAGGTTGGCAGATAACTTGCTTTTTATTTTTGTCCCCCAAATAGGTTTACTGAGACAATTTGGAAGAAAGGTCCCTAGCCCTAACAGTATGTGAAGAATGACTTCTAAGACAAACTTAGTAAATAAAAGTACAATAACAGACAAGACTCCAAGCTGATAATAATACCTGTGTTGTGTTCAGGATGGTAAGACAAACCTCAAAGCATATAATAAAATTTAACCAAACACAGCACTACAATCTACTATATAATAATGTTCCAAATGTATCAAAAATTTGGATTCAGTAGAAACATAAAATATTTTTTTTTGGAACCTGAAAACAATTAACTTCCATTCATTATTCTGAGAGAAAGGCGGGGTGGGGGGGAGACAGAGAAAGAGAGAGAGAAGTGGTGGGGTGGGGGAAGAACCTGAGCAATTCATATATACACATAGATTCACACTATACATATATTTGCATATTTCATGATAATTTAGCAACTTCACCTATTGTGAAGAAAGGGGTGTGTGTGCTGTGTATTGCTAACATCTTTTAGGCATACTTGAAGTTCTGTTTTCCCTTTTTGTCAGTTTGCTTCCTTAGTATTTTTCCCATGTTATGCCTTCACTAATTGGGCAAATGCGATAATTTGTAATGGGTCTCCAACTCATTAGTGTAATTTAGTCAGGTCCTACTGTATTTCACCAGACACACCACCCAGGCTGCTGCAAGCATCTGGTTCTGGAGCTCTATTTCATAAGCATGCACAATATTTCTTCTTTTAAACTGAAAAATGATGGCCCCCTTAATCAGCTATTTGTTATTCTGGGCTACATAAATATAGGTGGTGTCATCTACAAATAATTCTAGGCTAGAACACAGCAAAATTAACATTTGCATAGAGCTTTAAAGTTTACAAAGCTCTTTTTTTTCACATACTCAAACACAAAAATCCCACGTATTCCCCTGTGACAAAAGGTATTTTTAAAAATGACTTAGAAGGCAGCCTAATGTATTTCAAAACATAGGTATCTGATTCATCCAGATCTCTACTTTGTGATCTTGGTCATTTATTTAACCTCTCTGAACTTAAATATTCCCATATTTAAAGCTGTGTAATACCTACCTCATAGTTGGGGGCAGGGGGCAGTGGTTTGAGGGAGTAGAGGAGGAGGAAGAATCAAATTTTTGATGCGTATGAAGTTCTAGATACATAGTAAATACTGAATAAATGCTAGTTGCTAATATGACCCCAATTGGGCAGATAAAAAAAAATTGCCCTCTTTTAGAGATACTTCCCTCAAATGACAGAGAAATGAGAGTTGTCTAACATCTAAGTAGGGTTTGCAGACCAGGAAGGCTTGGACTCAGCGCGCAGAGGCAGGGTCTGCTCCTCGCTGTAGCCGGACAGCTGAGAATTGCTGCTCAGTATGGCCAGGCGCGGGCCAGCAGACACAATGCCTCCCATCTGAAGCCTTGGGAGGCTTAAAGCAGTGTAAGTGTGCAGAACTGACCCTCGAAAAGAGGGTGCCGATGTGAAAGCTATCAAAGTTGTCACAAAAAACAAAACAAAACACTAAAAAAGGAAGGTGGGCCCAAGGTAGATGTTGCAAAACTTGGAACTGGAGTGTGAAGACAAAGGTGTCAAATGTTGGTAAAAAGGAAGCAGGAAACCAGGAAGTCCCAGCAAGCTAGCAGGTGAGTGACAGTCTGCACAAATGTCAGAAATGGGAGCCGTGCACTGCCCCTGAGCCTGCGCGCCTGCCTTGGTAAGAGGGCTAAGAAAAGGAAGACAGGAACAGGGAAAGATCTCCTTATAGCCCCTCGAATCACTAACCACTAGGGAAGGTGGTACAGGTGAGTAAAATAGAGATTGAGGAGGACAGACTTTTCTGGGACTCTGCTCAGGACAGGACAAGGAAAGGAAAATCGTCCCTTTTCTGTTTCTGAATTGCATAGCTCTGCTCGCGAATGTCAAGGTGTTATTTAAACAGAAGTCTACAAGTGACCTGTACTGCCCCCACAGAGGCGAACAGTAATGACTGAAGAACCGGTTTGAGTAGCTTCCTCTTGAGGAGCAAAAACCTCTGGTGCCTCCTCAAGTAGATGGCAAGGTCGGAATGAGAGGTGACGAACAGAATAGCCTGCCGTTTGCTTCTCCTGGACCCCTACCTTGGATCGAGTCCCTGAGCCAAGAAACACGGCATCCAATGAGGCTCTCGGGCCAATTTCTAAATGTGTTGTTTGGAACGACCATCCCACTGGCTTGTAGAAAGAGAAACTGCCATCCACTCAGTGGAGAAAAACCTCCCTCTTGTAGCTCTAAGAACTCAGAAGAACGTCAGGGGTCTGAAGTCTGGAGGGTCAGCAAACAGCCTTTCTATCCAGCTCTTCACGGTGATGTATCCTAAGCCAATGGTTCACAGACATGTGTCCCCCTAGAACATACCATCAGAGCGGCTGGGACCATCTGCCTGTCCGACAGACCATCTGTGTAAAGCATGAGCTCCCCTTCCAGAAAACTGAAGAGAAAAGGGCCTTACCCACAGCTAAACAAGGAACAGAAAGTGAGGACCTGGGAAAGATGAGTCTCTGTGTCTGTCATTGTCCCCAAACTCTCTTTTTGCCAATCATTGGGAGAAAAGAGTCCAGGAAAATTGTTTAAGGTAAAAAGAAAAAAATGTTATAGGAAAATAGACAATTTTCATTCAAAAGAGCATAGAAAAATTTTAAAGGCAATAGAAAAAGGAGAGAGAGAGAACACAGTATATGATTTAACTATTTAGAAGAATAAAGCTCAACATGAGAAGAATCAAGTCACCTAGGCTCTATAGCCAGATGCATCCAGGGGGACACCGTAGGACACATGTAATGACTCATTCCCTTGAGCAAATCACAATTTCCTCATCTGTCTCCTGAGAATAATCATCCTTCCTGGTCATGAGTGTAAAGTTCCTAACATGCCACCTAGAATATCACAGTATTAAACACATGGTAACTATTGCATGAATTTTGTGCTTTTCTCCCCCAAGACCTTCTATAGGGCCCACCCCTATCTTTATTCTTACCCACCAACTCTTTGTGGATGCATTTCTTTACTCTGATCACACTGATATATGCAAAGTCCTAATCTCTTGCATTTCCTCTTCAGAAATATCATTGTTGCTTCACGTTCTATTTAGGTCCAAGCCCACATTCTGCTTTCTTCCTTAAATTTCCCCAACCACAAACTCCCCAACTCTACACTAAATTGTACATACAGCCCCCAGCATTTGGGGGATCTGAATACTATGAGTATGCTGCCTGTTTAGCAAGTCAATTTCTCCTTTGTCAATGTCACATCAGCCACAATCTATTAACATATTTGAGGAGGAAAGAAATCAGATGGTTACTTTCTGCTTCACACTATAACTGTGATATAATAGTGACTCTATTAGGTGTTCAGTAAACACTTGTAGAATATATGATACCAATGAAATGACTATAGAAGCAGAATATATTATTATCCGCAAGAGCATTTTTGAGAACTCTGATTTACGTATGGAAAAGCAATCTTGACCTAGATCCGGTCAAGTGAGGTTTGGGGTAAAAAAACATGTATCGAATAGGGAACACAGAATTCCATTTAGTGAAAGCTTAGACGAATGCAGCAGTACTTACAGTGATGGGAGAGACAAAAATCAAACTTGAAGTGGCAAAGATACATCCGGTAGCATCACAGCAAAAAGGCAAGACAGGTCAAGGAAGAGGAAAGAGATAAAGGAGGTAGCATCGATCGGATGGACACCGGAGGAACTCAGCCATTCATAAGTGGGAGAGATTCCCATTCGTGATATATTTGCAGTCAGGAGACACTCCAAAAAACATCAGACTATTTGCATATATGCTCTTACACTGGGCACTGTAATCAGAGTAAGTTAATTGATAAAGTATTTACTGTATAATTGTCATTCAGGTTCCTTGTTTGATGAAAGATCATGAGCAAAAGTCACATATAAACAGGCTTTCCTTTTGAAGAAGGGCGAGTGTTTTCCCCTTGAGTATATCTACGCCCAGTATGTTTATTGTCACTATATTTACTGAATGTCTCCAACAGACAAATCAGAAAATCTACCCATCGTTAGTGTTAACTAATCGCATGCTCATTTTCGGGTTTTCAGGGAAAGAGTTTGCCTTTGTTAGTGATTGTTCAATACGCTCGCACCTCACATTTACTTTGGCTCTGTTATCCAAAACACTTCTCTCCGTCTGTATGAAAAATTGTCTGTACACAAATACTTCTTTCATATTGTGTATGTTCTAGGTTCCAGATCTATATGGTCACAGGTTTTAATTGCACTCACACTTTTCCAAAAATTAGTCCTGAACCATTGTGTTTACTTGGTCTCTGTTTCTGAGACTTGTAACCTACAATATGAATATTAAAATCAGAAGGTCCAACATAAACTCTTTAAACTTCCTACCCTGGAATGGCTTACCATCAAACATTTAAAATGCTGATTTGCTTGCTTACATATATTTAAAAAGGAATATCCAGAATGCCAAAAACATTTTTTTAAAAATCACTGAAATATCTACATTTATGTACAGAAACTTTGCAGGGATGAGAGAAGAGGTAGAGTTAAATTTTTTGTTTTTGACAGTTTGAAGTCAAAGGAAGATTGTTAGCTCTTCTCTTTAACAAGAAAGCTTGCAAAATGTGACCCTATTTTTCTGTTTACGGCCAAGCACTGAGCTGTATTCCCAGGCTCACAGCATTTTAAGATCTGATTTCGGAAAAAAATCCCTAAGCTCGTGACATTCTTACTGGGTCCTCCTTGTTTCCACAGTCCCCTTGAACGCTCTGCACCAATTCACTTTGCTTCCATCAACATGCTCCCCACTGGCATCGATATTGCTGAAAGATAATTTTCCTCCTCTCTTTCATATTTTTATAGCCAGACATGGATATTCGCTCTTCTGTTTATTCATGTAGGTGATGATTAGTATAACCTCTGGCACTACGGGGTACAAGAAGGTTTATATGCAAGTGGAAATACCTAAGTTATTATCATAATTACTATTACTACTAATTATTATAAGTAAATATGGTTAATTACTATTGTTATGACACCTTTTTTTTTTGAGCACCAAATAAATTTCAATCTCTGCTCTAAGGCCTTTATAAGTATCATTTTTTTCATAATACTTTTTACAACCCTGCAAGGTAAGATAAAGAAATACCGGTACAAAAGTAATCTGCACAAAGTTATGTAACTAATGAACAGATATAAATATTGAGAAAAACTACCTATCAAGTGAGCTCTACAAATACTGCCCCATGCTACCTACTGTTTAACATTACAGAAGAGAACTTCATTTCTTTACTCTATTCCACGTCCTATAACTACAGTACTTTTATACCATTGCCAATAGTCTGCATGACGTCTAACGTTTCAGTAAGTTAGGTAGCCGTCAAACTTAAGTAGAGTTCTACCTCAAGCTATGGATGCTGTCAAAAGATCACGATGATGTGGCACTCATGATGCATTATATCAGGAACCTACTGGTTGAGGAGGTGACCCTTCAGAGCTCTCTTAGAGACACTGACACCATATCTTCCAAGTGATTGAGTGAGTCCTGTTATAGGACTTTGCATATCGGGAAGGCTTGCTTTGGACTGCCTATATTCAAGGATGTTTGTGAGGCAGCATTGGGTTTGCAACCTAAAAGTAAAATATAAAGTGAAAAACCACAGTATAAAAGAATACACATGAGCTTTGCAATGAGTCAAAATTTTATGCAAAAAAAATCACTTGTTTTCATCATTTGTAATATGGGAATCAAAGTATTATCCTAACCAATATTTTTGAGAATTGTAAGTCAATAAAATAATCTATTTAGCACAAAGAACACATTTGTTGACTACATGAGAGAATTCATTATAATTACGACATTGCCTTAATGTGTGCTGGCATATAATCCACAGGACATCTCCTGAGCTCTGTGCAGTGCTCTAACCACAGACCCTGCCTGATGCTTGAGGCTGTCGTAGAGGCCAGTGAACGTGTGTTTATTATTTTGAGTAGCCAGCATCCTTCTCTTTCTTACTCTACTAGATTTGTATTTTAAGAAATGGGGCCTTTAAATACAGGCAACAAGAATACTGTCTTCCTTCTCAGCAAGCCATAAAATAGACCTCATCCACTTGTTCTAAGGAAAGAAAGAACCCTCAGTCTGAAGGACGAAGCCCTGCTCCCTTCGTGCACAGTGAAAGGCTGACTTTGCAGAACAGAAATACCTGGGTCAAGTGGTACCAGCCATGCAGAGTTAGCAAAGCAGAATTGAACTCATCACTGACAGCTCTGCTCAGCTACATTAATAGGAACAAGGATTTGTACATCTTTTGCCATATGTTCTTGAACTAAGTAAAGGTCACATACAATCTAGCATAGCCCCATGCAGGTCAGACTCTTGTAGAGGCATCTTAATTCTGTATAACTATCAAGTCCAAATTCCAGGGGGCAGCCTTAAGGACTGCAGCATGTCCCAACAAGATGCAGGAATTGCAACAGAGAGCCACGAGCAGGGAGAGTCCTCTGCCTTCCTCACAGCAGTGATCATGATGCTTGTACCTGGTAGGTGTTTAAAAAATATGCACCCTTCCTTTGACTGTGAACAAAACGAGACATTAGATAAAGAGCAATGTTGACACCACATACTGACATCTGAATTGTGTTTCTGCAACCACATATGGCTGGGTGCACGCGATTCTCACTACTTATACTCTGTATCATTTTGGAAGTTGTGAGCATAAGTGAGGTGACATCTGGAACGGGCACTTTGGTTGCTCTGAGAAAAGACCTGATGAAGCCGTGGTATGTGAAATGAGCTCATGTGCAGAAATATAGCTTTCTCTCTCCAGGTTTATGTATCTCTCACATTACATTTGGGGCTTTTGCCCACCTGCATAACTTATATAACCACACTGACTGAATTAGGGTGGTCTTCCTAATGCTTAAGTCAGGTGGAGAAGAGAGAGAGAATACATGTATACTACCTGTAGAGTTCCGATTTCGTGTCAAGGGTTTTACCAAGGACTGCATGTGCAATCAAGTATTCATTCATAACAGAAGCCCTCTGAATGACTGGGTGTCCCAATTTCACAGACTAGATAACTGAGTCTCCAAGAGATTAGGTATCTGACCCCATGTCTGTCCAACTCCAAAGCCAGTGCTCATCAATACCACATTCTCTTGCCTCCATGATCCCCAACTCAGCCTTTTAATCTTTGTCTATCTGTCCCTGAAATGTAATTTGGCATTATAATCATCATGACCTATGCTACTATTTTAAATAAACACCCTATTAAACTTCCAAGTTTAACTCATTGTGAGCTAGAGTTGTCTGGAGCCCACAAACTCTGTAATGATTTGTGTATTCCCATAGAAAATGCTAGAGTGTGCAAGTCTTTCCTGTTCTTTCTGGATATCCAACACCAATAGATTCAGGTCTTCACACATCTTTCATTTTCCATAAATCTAAAATGACACCTCTTATAGATTGGTCACTTACTTGCACATACATCCATGCTCATATGCACAGGTGTGCAAACACACACACACACACACACACACACACACACACACACGTAATCAAGAACGCATCATAGAAATTACTGAGAAGAGGTATCGTCATCACACTTGGGAAAAGACTGAAATTATAACATCGCAAATTTTGATCACCCATCATGAAGAAAAGATCAGTTCTGTTTGTTTAACTTGGAATCAAATTGGAGGAATCGTTCTGTAGAGTCTTAAGCCACATGAAGTCACAATCACCATAACAGTTTACATTTCTACCACAATGTATAATTAAAGATCATTTTATTCTATAATATTTCATCATAATTCTCATGACAACACTATGAGTTAAAAATGCTTATTTCCATACTATGTGGGAGGAAACCGGGGTTCTGAGACTTTGAGGGACGTACCATTAAGCAGCACCGTCAATGATTGACTGATCCCTTCTGATTCTCAGTCCAGGGGTTTCCTTCTTCTGATTCTAACCCCAGCCTCCCCACTCCCCCTATCTTAGGTGTGACTACTGAGTGGTCCCAAGTGGTAATGCAGAGAATTGAATGAATTGATTTAGTCAATTGCATAGCCCATCCTATGTGCACTTCAATTAATCCATCTTTTCTTTTGTAATTTATGGGAAGGACCCAGATGCATTGTTTTTAAGTGATTAAGAACTACAGCAAGAATCCCCAGAGAATATATCTGCATATATACTCTGTCCTCAGACAGTGTATCTCCCTCACCCCAGGAGTCTGCATTTTCTCCTGGAGGCTGATGCTCCAGCCTATTAGCGTTAGCCCCGATGTCAGCATCAGAACCTGGAGCGAGCACACAGCTCCAGGCTGTTGCAGTGACTCAGCAATCAAAACTTCAAGTTCAGTCCACCTGCCTTTCACCCACTCTGAGGGTAGAGCTCCAGGAGCTCCTTTTTGCTCTTCAAGTTACTGTGCAACCTTTCTGGCTTCCTTTAAAGGTTCTCAGTAGCTGACTTCCCAGCTGTCAGCTCAGTTTGTGATGGAAGGAAAGCTCCACTCATGTGTGAAGTGCCCTGGGTCTTAAAAACACAGAAACATGCTGGAGAACGTTGGGCCTGGTTGGCTCACTTGAGCATAGATAGACCCAGAGAAAGGCTCGCCAACTGACTAGAACCACACAGAGAAGGAAGTGGAATTTCCTGTATTTGCCCCAAATACATTCATGGCAACGCTTTACCAATTCATTTTTTTAAAAATATAACCCAGCCCCATGTCTTCTGGGGAACTTCAGCCTTTTCTTAGGCAACTCTGACATATTTCCTCTGCTGAAATGGAAACCTCCCTCCCTCCTGTCTCCTTTCAAAACTGAGCCCAGAGAACCAGTCCTATTAAGTCCAGAACACTCTCTATCACAAAGCAAAGCCTGAAAAGACACAAGAAAGCCAGGGATCTGGAGCCAGTGCTGAGAGAACTGTTTACCTTTGCTCTGACCTGAGCTGATAATAAAGATGCAAAGTTACAGTCACTCAAACACCATCAGGCACCCTTGAGATACCAGGGAGAGGCTTTGCACGCTGCATGAGCTATAATCAGAAAATCCTGAGTTGGCTTGTACCCCACTTCTATTATTAGCCTAAAATGAGTGATGATGAAAGTGGTGCTATTTCAAGTAGGTTCACTCATCGCAATTATTAAATCTCAAGCACACAAAAGCCACAATGTTACCCTGATTATTTTTTTAAAGATGTGGGTGTTGAAAATAATCTATGCAATTAAATTTTACCATATACCACAAGTCTAAAGATACTCACCCTGGGTGAGGATGTGACTGGAAGGAGGGGTGGCCAAAATTAAACAGTCTTTATAAAAAGAGGCACACATTTGCCCACTTTCAGAGCAACATTTTCCAAAGGCTTCTGTTTACTTGGAACAGTCCTAACGCAAAATAGGTGACATCAAATGCAGTCCTCGGGCTTGGTACTGGTTATCAAAAGCTGCAGGTTAATGAAGAGCTGACCAGGCTAAGGAATGGGGAACGTCCAGGCGGAGTCTGGGAACCTCCAAAACACTGGCATAAGTCAGTGGCCCCGGGAGCGCTAGGGCACGGCCCTCTCCTTAGAAGAGTAAACTTTGTGTTTCTGGTTTATATATTACATTCACCTTCAGGTTTCATGAGTTTCAGGTTGTTTTCTCCACCATAAATAAATAAATAAATACAATAGTAAAATAGTATTTGGGGCTTCCTCTATGTTTAAGTCATTTAAAAATAAAAAATTTTAAAAGCCCGTTTCTTGACAAGGGAAATGGAACTGGAATCGATGAGTAGCAGATGAAAATATCTGGAGCAGAAAGAGTTGACAAGAAAGACAGATCATAAATTATACTGACAGGAGGGAGCGTTCCCGCAGCAGTTTCAGCAAGAGCCCTGTGAAGTGTCCGTCACAGGATGGGCGTGGGCACGTCCTCACAGCTGCCCGCCTTTACCCACTCCTCTAACAGCATTATGCAAAAGCACGAAATAGAAGGGATAGCCCATGTGAAGACCAGAGTATAATCTCATCTTTTAAGTTTTCTTTTTGAGTTCAGAATTCCTGAACAATCCTTTTAGGAAAAAAGAAATAGTTAGGAATGTCTTAAGTGTGATGTTTAACATCTCCCAACTTGGAGGCTCTCACGAAGCTTTTACCTGTCAATTGTCTCTGACCAAATCTCTTAGGTTACAGTTTGCTCCATCTCTCCGTCTGATGTCACTACTTAGAGAGAAAGACCTATGCATGCTCCCCTTTGCCCAGTTAACTAGCACACCTTTCATCTCTTCCATGAATGTGTTCACAGTAGCAGTTCCGAGTTGGCTGACGTCCCATGAAATACCGCCATTCCTTTAGGACAAACCATCCATATGCCTTGAAAAATAGCCCCAAGTGCCATATGCATTGACTGAGGAAGGTCTGACCCCCCGCGGGGGTCTCGGTATTTGAGAAATATACTTCCAAGTGTTCTCACTTCTTGGGAGAAGCTAAAGGATGCCAATGCACAGAGTTACAGATACAGGAACACAGCTGCTATCACAATGAAATGGTATTTCGCTTTAATTACAAGACCTCGAGATGGAAACACGCAAAGTACTTCGAAGCAAAGAAAAAAAAAGGAAAAAAAAAAAAAGAAGCCCAGCTAACCACCAGGAAGCACTGAAGAGACAGACTGAGTTAGGCATGATGTTTGACGGAAGCCACCCCAATTCCTGCCGCTGCCTTCTTGTTTTCACAGCCAAGAGTAGACAATTAAGAGCAAGGAGCAACCACACTCCATTCTCTGGAGACCAGGTAGGGTGAGGGGATGTTTCAGAATGAGAGATACCAGTCTTAATCAGGGGCACTGCCTTCAGAAAGGTCAATGAGATGCAACAGTGGGAGAATCCGTGCAAAAAAGACAGGTTTCAAAATGCTAAACAATTTCCACTTTGTTTTCATTTGCTCCAATTAGAGCGGTTGAAGAAGCCCTTCCGTATTCCACACGTTTGCTACTCTCCAGAGCAGATTTAACAATTAGGAAAAAAAGTGTTATGGGTTAAAAAAAAAAGAAGCCTCCGATCAAGTTATCATAAAAGTCCAGATTACACCCCCACCCCCACCCCCACACACGTCCGCCTCTAACTCAACGCCTCTGCCAGTAGCTTTTCTGATATTTATTTCCTCTCTCTCTCTCAAACTGAGCGAGTATTTCAAGGAGGGAGAAGGCTGGAGTTAATTTTTTCCAGATTTCATACATGCAGAATGCACTGCGAAAATGTTAGATAAATGAGAGGTATAAAAATGGGAGGAAGGATGGGGGTTGGTTATACAAATGGAAATAATCGCCTTGGCATGAGGAGAGCCCCCGAGAGCCACACACCGAGTTCCTCTGAGCATTACCATCTCTAAAGCCGCGCTAATCAACTGCATATGGATTTCTGAAAACAAACAGGAAAGCACCAGCAGCGCAAGGGGACCTGGGCTAAGGTCTGAGGAGTTCCGTGACTTACCTTCGTTAGGGATGCTCTAAGTTCACCACGGAAAATGTAAAATCCTTTAGCCTGTCTTGCACTCCTCTGTTTCCTTCCTCTTCTTTTTTGTTTTTTTTTTTTGTTTAAGTCACACAGG